>JBBMEG010069137.1:0-13390 GCA_037832605.1 Cyclanthera cordifolia
ATACATTTTTGACTTAAGCATCAAATGTCTTGTGGCTAACACCATATTGATGTTTAATAGATAAGTGGCCACCATGAGTTGAACCCATTACCTCAAGCACCTCAATGGAACTTGACCACTAGAGCTCTCCATAATGGTTAAAAGATTTGTTGTTTTAGTGTTTCTTAAACTTATTTTACTTAAAAAAAGAAAAGAAAAGAAAAGTTATTTTACTTACAAATCTAAGTCGTTCAACACTTAATTTGTAGATTTTCAGTCTTTTTTTTTTCTTGTTGTTACGCATTTGTTTTGATCTCTGCCTTTTCTAGGTTAGATTATTCGTTTTCTTGGTAGATCTGATGTTCTCACCGTCTATCCAACGTGGAATCTCGTCGCCGTCTACCGATTTGGTATTTGCATGTTAGTTTTGAATGACTTGTATGTTCAAATGTTCATTCCGAAGGAGACGACGAGGTAAAGTTTCCATTGGATCTAGCTTGGTGATAACCAGATCCTGGTATGTTTTCTAATGATGTTTTTTAACCATTCTTTTGCATTTTTCTGTTAATTCATACAACCATCTATATTGTGTTTAATGAAGTATTTTATTTCTCATAAAAGAAGGTACAATTGTTCCCAACAATAATTATGATATTAATGCTTATGTGTATTTCAATCGTTGATCGTAAGGTATGTGTCATTATGCCTAAACCTAACTCATCTCATTTTTGTATATAATCCTTGCTAATTCTTGTGGTTTTACACGTTTAGTAAACCTCGTATCCGTGTGAGTTTACTTATTATCCTATCTTCTTATCCATGAATTCATCTATTTAGGATGACTATTGCATCCTTTATTTAGAATGAGTATTGCTTATGTTTGTTTGTGACTTATGTTTGTTTTTTTGGTACTATAAAATCCTATCATTTCGTTGTTCGGCTTAGTTGCTTTCTCATATCCGGCTTTTTGATCCTTGTGAGTTTTGTTGTTATCTTATGTTATAATTCATGTATTCATATATTTAGAATGGCTATTGCTTATGTTTGTGTTTTGGTTAAATAAAAGCCTATCATTTTCCGTTGTTCAATTTAGTTTATTTTACTTATCCTGCCTTCTAGTTGGGTTCTCAAAGCTCGCCAAAATAAATTACTGATTTCTAAATCTAACTTGTAGAAATAATGGAACAGGTCAAATCCCAAAGGAATGAATTAAAAGAAAAACAAATAAAAATGGGTTTTGGTGTTTGAACAAATTTCTAAATGTACATTAAAATTTAATAAAACAAACAATTATACCAAAAAAAAGTATAATTCAAGGATTTGATTAACATAATTGCAATTTTTTTTAATCATCGGCTAAGAATATAGTAATAAATATATCACATTCAAGAAATTAGTCTACCTATTTGTAAAAGCCAAAATAAGCCGTTGTTCTATACTGACCCAACAACAAACTCAAACTTAATGTATAATCAATTGGGCACGATAGCCTTGCATACCATAACATTTAAATTAATGAGAACGACTAAACCAAAAGTTAATTAATCGAGATAACTGCAAATTAATTAATTTTGTTTAATTGTTTGTTTAAAGTGTATTATTATAATGTGTAACAACCACAATTATACACACATAAACCAAATACAATATAATAATTTGAAACATTTATACATATCACAAAATCATATATAGCAATGAATTGATTATAAACTAAGTCTTGCATGATAACCAATTACATTTGAGCTAAAACCTCACAAAATCACAATTGAAACTAAAAACATCATTTAATCATAAAATGAAAATTTAGCTACTTATAATTAAAACAACAAAAATAATGTTTCTCAAATGAATAAAAATAAATAAATAAAAAAAAAAAATCAAATCTTTGATCAAAATCAAAATTTTTTTTCTCATCTCTAAATCATTTTTTCTTTTCTATTTTTATGGGAAGTGGTGCCTGCCATTTTTTTTAACTCATTTGATTTTTTTTTTCTTTCTGAAAGTGAGACGCCACTTCCTCTCTTTTTCTTAAAAAAAAAAAAAAAAAAAATCTTTTCTTATTTTAATTTTTTCTAAATTCAAAATCTAATTTTAAACATATTTCACTAGTTTTTTGGCAATTCAAATTATAAATTAAATATAGAAAAATATTCACAATTAATTACAATATTCAATCAAATATAGAAAAATAAGATTTAATAAAGATAATTAATTTGAATTTATCACGATCTCTTTGACTTTTCTTCTTATCATATGTTATAATTCATGTATTCATATATATAATACTTAGTTGCTTATGATTTGTTGTGCTTTTGTCATAAAATCTCAGATTTTTTCTCTTATTTTGGCTATAGTTGGTATCTGTTATACTGCCTTGAGTTTTCTCGTTATCCTGTGTTATAATCCATGTATTCAATTTTTAACATTTCTTTATAAAAGTAGTACATTTGTAAATAACATATTTCTTCAATGATGTATTATATATTATGGATCCAAGTAAATTTGTAGCAATGTTAACGGTACTTTATACATGGAAAAATCAGTCCCTTTTACTAACAAACCTTATCATGAATTGCAATTCTGGAACGAAAACATATAGCTCATTATTTAGACAACATTGTCGTCAAATAATAATTTTCTCATTAATAAGATAAATTGACATAGCTTGTCGTGTGACAATAAGAATGGATGGTAACTGTTTCAAACCCTGTGCGACATGGTAAGAAAACACGATGGTCTTCGAGGTATTGAATGCATAAACGTTAACAAAATGATTACCATGCTTCTACACATATCGACACATGATGTTAAAAATCGCGTCATTTCTTTGAATTTTCACAATATCAGGCAAGACCGTGTCACATCACTTCCTGAATGTTCTCACTACTTTAATTTATTGTCATTATATTTTGTATAAGATACCTAAACCAATCTAACCATCATGCACCAATAACAAGTGAAAATGGCTTGAGGTACTATTATCTAACATTCCCGTAACCACATTCCTTATATTGTTCCATACCAATTTCAATGACTTTATTTCAAAAAATGCATAATTGCTTGGGTACTTTGGACGATACTCACATAGAGATACATGTCCAAACTAAAAATCATGCCATATTCAAGAATGAGAAGGATTTAATCACTACAAACATTTTTGCTCTTTGCTCTCCAAGTGGAGAGTTTATATATGTACAAGCTCGTTAAGAGGGCTCAGCAACAACTCTAGAGTTTTAAAGAATGCTTTATAAGGAACAATGAATTTCACGTCCCACTTGGCAATTAATGAATAGATGGACATTGGTACTTCTATTTATTGTAAATATGGTGTAACTAAGTGTGTAGTGATCCAGGATACTACTACCTTTGTGATGCGGACTATCCAAATGCAGAAGAATTCTTAGCTCCTTATAGAGGTGAGCACTATCATTTTTCAAACTGAAGGGGTACTAATCTGCCCCGTTGTTTTATCTGCTTAATATACACTAACTCTCCCCAAGAGAGTTTTTTAATAAGACATGCTCATCAAGATGAAATATAATATAAAGAACTTTTAGTACTCTTAAAAATTGTTGGGCCATTCTGTGTTACAAGTTGTTCTATCTGTCTAAAGTACAAGTGAAGATAAAAACATGTTGTCTCATACATAATTTAATACGTCAGAGATGGGCTCCACGGTTGAATTAGAGATATTAGGAGAAGATGACGTTTTTTACACTCAATCTGAAATGGAAGAGAATCTCAATATTAATTTCATGGAGACATTTTCACAATTGACACGTTTTCGAGATTCACTTGCCAAATGAATGTAACTTGCCACAAGCTTCAAGGTCTTAGACTTCTTGGAACTGTTTGTTTTTTAGTTCGTGCGTTGAAGAACCGAAATTGTTGTGATAGACTTGTCTTAGAATTCTATAAAATTGCATTTGCTATTGTGGAATGAAAAAGTAATAGTAATATGTTTTAATTCTCATGATGGTTACTTCCTTGTAGAATCATGTTTGTACCTTTAAAAAATGGTCGTCACAATTGAACCACATTAGAATAAAGTACTATTGTGCAATGTTTAGTCCACATTGTTCAGGTTCGTGGATGAAAGTCCAATAATGGTACTTTCTAGAGCAAGTACCACAACAAACTCCCACGACTGAAGCACCTCAAAATTCCTGGATGTCAGATCACATCAACAACTATTATGGAGTAGATTGAATACATTGAAGTGCCAGTACCAAGCAGTTGCAGAAATGCTTGGTAGTAATTTTAGTGACTTTCAGATGAAATGATTTACAAGTACATTGAAGTAGAGCATTCTATTTTCGACTTGGGTTTATGTATTAAATATCATCCACAGTAAAACTTATGGTTATAGTATATTTATGAAATCTTACTTTAAATGTTCTTTCTCAGACACATCCAAATGCGAAAGGTACGAACAACAAACCATTTTCCTATTACGATGACCTATCGTATGTTTTCGGGAAGGAAAACGTAGGTGGAAAGTTCTCCCAAACTGTTAGAGATATTATGAAAGAAGAATGCGTCGACGTAGAGGAAGATGGAAGGTGTTCTCAAGGTTACTATAGGCCTAAACTAAAGTTTCCAAGAAAGAAGACCTCAACACTCCCACGAGCAGAACTATAAGGCCATCATACTCTTTTGGTAGGGAGAAACAGAAGATGGTTTCACAACAACATGAGAAGTTTGACATACTACGTGTCAGATTGAACATGCAATACACTGAACTATGTAAGATTGTTGAATGCTCTGCGACAACCTTGAAAGTTACGAACGAGGATAATGACTCAAGACGGAGAAGGTTGCAACGATTCTTCATGAATTAATCCCACGTTAACGAGTCCTGAAAGGGTTGTATTAATGAATATTCTTTTCAAAGACATCAACAAAGCTGCTGCTTTTCTTCTTGTCCCACTGAAAGACCAGTGCAACTATTGCAACTACCTCTTAAGCGAGCCAATGTGATCCCACTCGTTCTCTTTTACGAAGTCCAAACTTCAAAGATGATGACCGCTTTTGTCTTTTTGTGTAGGCATATGTTATTTTCTTTTTGTTACGTGTTTTGAAGAACCATGACTTTTTTTTATATATATCTATCTTTTGTTGTCTCAATAATCTATTATCTTATAACAATCGACGTTATCATGTGACTTCGTTTTGGAATGAATGCTAGTTCATTTTTAATTCATTTCCTATAAATTTATGTTATAATAACTTAAAATATAGATAAATTGCTTATCAAATGCATTACACTATGATAAAATGCAATTCAATATGACTAAGTTAAATGATATTCACGTATTCCTTGAAAATTATTTTTTAAGACCAAGAACTGACATTATTTTTCAAAAAAAAAGTGAAAAAATGTTATTCCTTTTCATTTTGCTTATTTATAACTTCAAATAAAAAAAAATTGAATAACCAAATCATAATTGATTGGTTGAATAATTTAAAGAAATCGGTTATAAATACATGTTTAATTCAATTAACCTTTAACTTAATTCGTGCAATAAACATAACTAAAATTAATCTTATTTAACTTAATTCCTGTAACAAACAACAATCAATATACTTTAAATATTTTTTTTTACTTAATCAAGGAGAGTAAGAGGAGAAGAAGATGAAAAAGAAGAGGAAATAGAGCGATTTGCAGATATAAGTTTTTGTTTGGAGATTAAAATTTTAGAGATAAATTATATATATATATTTTTTTTTAGAATTTGTGTTTGGGAGAGAACATGTTTATTTTAGATAAAATTTGATACAAAGTTTGATAAGATATTGAAAACATGTTGCGAAAAGATTGGGAAGGAGATGAAAATAAATTGTGATATACTAAAAAACAAACATGAAATTTAACTCATCTTCCTCTCCCCTTCCTCTTCTCCTCAAATCCAAACACCCCTTAATCTCCTCAAATCCAAACACCCCTTAATCTTTCTGCCTAAGGCCCACCTAATGATCCTCTCCGCTCTTACACTGCACTTTACGATCTCAAACTCAACTCTCCAGCAATCTGCGGGGGTTCTTGACTATTGCGAACACAAATTAGGGGAATCTAATCGGCAAGTTCTTAGTCTCTGAAGGTTATTGTCTTTTTTGCTTTTAAGAAATTGGGGTTTTGATTTTGCCCTCGCTCACCTTGCGATTGGAGTTTATGAAACTTGTTTGGCTGTCAAGAAAATGTGGGGGAAGGGAAGGCGACACTGGTTGATGTTTATTCTATGATGGATTGGTTGGCAAACTAGAAATATCTCAAAGTAAGTTTGCAGTTTATAGATTTCTCAATCGGTTCTTTTGTTTACCATTCGCAAGTATCTGTCTCTATCAGTTCATCATCTTCCATTTGTTTGGCCTACTTGTCAAGATGATATTCATTGTATTATGTTCATAGTACACTCTCAGTAATCCTGCTTAGAGACCGATGTTGAGAAATATCTAATATTTCGATAATTTTTCATATCTTACATCAATCAGCCGTAGTATGTAATCTTTTAGCAACATAAATCATTATGCAATACCCAGTTAAAAGTAGAGCATGTCAATTGATTATCATTTCTTTCACGAATACGTTCTTGAAAAACAAATCAATGTTAATTTGCACAATCTGAAAAAGATCAGTAAGTTGACAACATTACGAAGTAAGAGGTGTTTTTAGTGTGTTCATCAAGATAATTATTCTTCCTATCCGTGTTAAGTCTGTGAGAGGTTATAGGAAGTAGCAATGCTTTACCATTATTTTGTTTAAGTGCAGTTCATTTTTTGTTATCATGTTGGTTTCTTCTTGTTATAAAGTTGGTTATGTCTTGCCAATTTATAGTATTACGAGTGTGAGGTTTGTCTGCACTTTTCTAGTGTTTATTGAATTGTTGTCCTTAGCAATCAATAGCATCATGCCAATCTCTTCTCCTTTACCACCAGTAAGTTCATGGGATCTTTCCACGTTCAATTCGTCATAAATAACAGAAGCTTGTATGAATTAATAAAATTACTGTCACACACATGTTTGGTGAGAATTCTGGTAACTTGAAAGAATAAACTATGAGAATATCATGAATAGATAGAATTATAGTTTTATTTACTTTCTTCTGGAGTAGACACAACATTGTTAATATATTCTTTTGAAAGAAAGAAAAAACAGTAGGTTAAAATTGATGAAATCTTTCAATATCGCGTCACTCTATTCGGCCCTTTTTTTTTAACATAGCTTTTGATATTTCTCAGTGTTATTGAAATGATCTATTGATTAGAAATTAAAGTTTCTCCTCTTTTTCTCAAACAGAAAAAAATGGGATCGGATGAAAGTGAAAATATTGTGGTAACTCAAGTAAGCATTGGTGGATTTGATGGTGATGTTAAAGCACGAGATCTTATGAGTTATCTTGAATTGGAAATTGGGCTAGTGGACAGATGTAGATTGAAAACTTCTTGGACTCCTCCAGATTCGTATCCAGATTTTGACCTAATTAATGTCGGCGATGTCAAAAACTTTGATGATTACAAGAAGGTGGTGCCTCATGCGTTTGTGCATTTTGCCACACCTGACTCTGTTGTTGAGGCTCTAAAAGTTGCACATCGTAGTGGGCTATTTTTAAATGATAAACTATTGAAGGTGAGTTTAGGGCCTGCGAGTCCTTATCATGTTAATCAAAGGCGGAGGACTAAGATTCCTTTTAAGTTATCTGACGTGCTTGTTGAGATAGGGAACTTAACTTGTCGAGATGAATTTGCAGTTGCTTGGAGAGGACCTTCCAGTGGAATGGATTTTCTAGTGGATCCCTTTGATGGAACCTGTAAGTTTTGTTTCACTAAGGATACTGCCTTTTCTTTTAAAAATAACAAACAGCATACAGTGCTGAAGTGTGATTACAAAGTGGAGTTCTTGGCGAGGGATATTAATCAGATCCAAAGATATACAGATACATCATGTTACGTTATTCTCTTGCAACTTTCTTCTTCACCTTGCATTTGGTATAGAACTGCAGATGATGATATTGCTAAATTAGTTTCATATGATTTGTTGGATGATGATGATCCCTGGATCCGAACGACAGATTTCACAATAAGTGGGGCTATTGGTCGTTGTTGTAATTATAGAGTTTCAGTTCCACCCCGCTATGGTGCCAAACTGAATAATGCCATGAATTATTTAAAGGATCAAAGAGTGCATCAGGCCTCTATGAGTCGACTCAAGATCTTGAATGAACCAGATTATGGGGTGCAAATGACCGAGCACTTCTTTTGCATCCATTACATAAAAGACATATCATTTGAGACACTATTTCTTGTAAATGCCGTAATGCACAAAGGGATAATCAACCAGCACCAAATGTCAGATAGATTCTTTGGTTTGCTAAAAAACCAACCAAATGAAGTTAATTTGGCTGCTTTAAGTCATATTTATGCTTATAGACACTCTGTACTAGATGCATGTAAGAAGTTAAGACTTGTACAAGAATGGTTATTGAAGAATCCTATGCTTTGGAAAAGATCTAAAGAGCTGGCTGATATCATTGAAATCAGGAGATTAGTAATAACTCCATCAAAAGCATATTGCTTTCCACCCGAAGTTGAACTCTCCAATAGGGTTTTGAGAAAGTTCAAGAAGGTTGCTGATAGGTTCCTCAGGGTTTCCTTCATGGATGAAGGCATGAAGAAGATCAATTCGCATGTTTATACCTATTATGTTGCCCCTATAGTAAAGGAAATTACTTCAAACTCTTTTCCTCAGAAAACTAAAATATTTGGAAGGATGAAACAAATTTTGAAACAGGGATTTCACTTGTGCGGTCGAAAGTACTCATTTTTAGCCTACTCTTCCAACCAGCTAAGGGACCAATCAGCTTGGTTTTTTGCTGAAAGCAAAGATGTAACAATTGATCGTATTTTAGGTTGGATGGGGAGGTTTACCAATAAAAATGTTGCGAAGTGTGCTGCTAGAATGGGGCAGTGCTTTTCATCTACTTATGCAACAATTGAAGTTCCAAATAACATGGTTAATCATAACCTTCCTGATATCGAGAGAAATGATTATGTTTTCTCTGATGGGATTGGTACCATTACTCCTGATCTTGCTCAGGAAGTTGCAGACAAATTAAAAATAGATGGGAGCCCACCTTGCGCTTACCAAATTAGATTTGCAGGTTGTAAAGGTGTGGTTGCATGTTGGCCATCCAAGGGTGACGGGATTAAACTTGCTTTAAGGAATAGTATGAATAAGTTTCAATCAGATCACAAAATCTTGGAGATCTGTTCATGGACTAGATTTCAGCCAGGTTTCCTTAATAGGCAGATTATAACCCTACTTTCAACATTAAGTGTTTCTGATGAAGTTTTTTGGAGTATGCAAGAGACTATGGTTTCAAAACTAGATAGAATGATCACTGATACTGATGTAGCGTTTGATGTTCTCACCGCATCGTGTTCCGAACAAGGAAATGCCGCAGCAATTATGTTGAGTGCTGGTTTTGAACCTCGAACGGAACCTCATCTAAGGGGCGTGCTAATGTGTATAAGAGCGGCGCAGCTCTGGGGCCTTCGAGAAAAAGCTAGGATCTTTGTTACTGAGGGAAGGTGGTGTATGGGATGCTTTGACGAGAGTGGTGTGCTACAAGAAGGCCAATGCTTCATCCAAGTATCCACACCTTTGCTTGAGAGGTGTTTCTCCAAGCATGGACCTCTCTTTGCTGAGACAAAGAACCATCTTACGGTGGTAAAAGGTACTGTAGTTATAGCGAAAAATCCGTGCCTTCATCCTGGAGATGTGAGAGTTCTTGAAGCTGTTGATGCTCCCGAGCTGCATCATTTATACGATTGCCTAGTGTTTCCACAACATGGTGAACGACCCCACCCAAATGAAGCTTCGGGTAGTGATTTGGATGGGGATCTCTACTTTATTACTTGGGATGAAAATCTAATTCCACCCAGTAAAAGAAGCTGGCCACCTATGGAGTATACTCCAGCAGAAGTAGTTACTCTTTCACGCTTAGTTACTCGATGGGTATTGTCCTACTCTTATCTTTTTTACTGTAGGGTTCTATTTCCACAACATGCATCCATAATTCTATAATTTTTTATCGACTCTACATATATAAAGAACTTGAATGCCTGTACTGTTTCTTTTATTATTTATAAACTCATTTTATTCATTATTTTTGTTGTCCAGACTGTATGAAAAAGATTTTGTTTTAAATTTGATGAGTGACATATCTTGAAAATGAAATAACAACTAGATTTTCTTCTGACATAGTTTGTTATTTTGGGTCTTAATTTTGTTGATAATTAGGATATTATGGAGTTTTTTGCAAAAAATATGATTAATGAGAGCCTGGGGACAATATGCAATGCACATGTTGTTCATGCTGACGGAAGCGAATATGGAGCATTGGATGAGAAGTGCTTAAAATTATCTGAACTAGCTGCCACAGCTGTTGATTTCCCCAAGACAGGGAAGATTGTGACCATGCCTCCTCATCTAAAACCAAAACTGTATCCAGATTTTATGGAAAAACAAGCTAATCAATCGTACAAATCAAAAAAAATTCTAGGAAGACTGTACCGCCGAATTAGAGATGCATATGATGATGATATGATCACATCGTGCGAGCTAAATTTTACTTCTGACGATGTTTGTTATGATATAGATCTTGAAGTTTCAGGAGCAACAGATTTCATTGTAGAGGCATGGAATCAAAAGTGCTCATATGACGGTCAATTGAGCGGTTTACTCGGACAATATAAAGTTAACAGGGAAGAAGAGCTTGTGTCTGGCCATATTTGGTCAATGCCCAAGTATAGTAGCAGAAAACAAGGAGAACTAAAGGAAAAGCTTAAACATTCTTATAGCTCGCTCAAAAAAGAGTTTAGGCAAGTTTTTGAGACTGTTGGTCCAGAGTTTGAGCAGCTCACTGATGATGAAAGGAATGCATTGTATGAAAGGAAGGCATCTGCCTGGTATCAAGTGGCATACCACCCAACTTGGTTGAAAAAATCAATGCAGCTACGAGAACCTGATGTTCCCGAGACCGCCCCGATGTTGAGCTTTCCTTGGATTGCTGCTGATTATCTTGCACGGATCAAGATCAAATGCAAGAGAATGAAAAGTTTCGACCCAACAAAGCCAATGAACTCTTTGGCAAGTTATCTTTCTGATAGAATGTGATTGTCGTGAAGGGCTCTCACCTTTTGTAGTCGATTCAGTTATTTGGTTGCAAGACCACTCTGCCAATATAGAATCCTATATATGTAAGATATTCTAGTGTGTTATATTTGCACATTCGAGCAAAAATGAATGTTGTTAAATTTCTTCATCATTAAAACTGTTTTGTTTATGAAGTTTATGATATTGTATTGTATATTGAAGTTGGCCATGATTTATATTTTTACTATAAATCAGAGTTATGTGTTGCTGGCATCTCCTCATAATTGAATCTCCCATGATAATTTAGACTTACCCTTGTGTGTTCATCTTCTTCTCTTGGAAAAAGTCAACAAAAAAGTTTCTTGCTAGAGTGAAGAGATGCATCCTTTGCCTGCCTGAGGTACGTAAATTTTCTAGTGGATTTACCATTATTTTTTGTTGTTATTATTAATTGAGTTTAACTGGGGTCTAATTTACTGTCCGTCATTTGTTCTCTGTACTCGCTCAATATGGAGATTGTTGGATCTCAAATGTATGCAACTGTCGATCTTGATGAAGCCCGAGCCAGACGAGAATAGTGGATCAACCATACAGTCCACAGTGGAACGAATATTTTCATGTATATTGCGCCCATATAGCTTATGTGCCTGTTCAGGGTATGATTTAAGGGATATGTATATGAGAAATGGGTTGATATTTTAGATAAAGAAAGGAAGACTATTTATGGTTGTTCACTTATGATTTGGAATTGATGACTTTATGATTTTAAGCCTGGCTGGTAACAGAGGAGCAGCTGTCATGGATGCTACACTTACCATAATGCAATTGATTATGTATAGCTGCTGCTAAAAGCATGAGAGTTGAGGACCCAGAAGCAACGAGAGTGCTTATGAAATTTTCCTTGAAAATATTATTTTGATCTTAATTTTCAATGAAAGTATGCATCTCTGCAATTTGATAGTGAATATAAAGACTAGTTCTGGAACTACTTTATTCGGTGTGTCGATCATCTCCTCCACAGTTCTTTATTTGGCTGTTCATCTTTTATCTTTGTCTTTGTTGTGTTTCATTTTGTATAGCCACATAAATTAGCACATTGAAGATGTAATATGGGTGAAAGTGGAAAATTGTTGAGTTAATAGTAATAATAATAAGAGATGTGGGTGTGAAGAGAAGAAAATGAAATTGGATTTGACACCAAATGTGTGTGTTGTTGGGGTTTTGGTGAGACAAACAAAGTGGGTTATAATATTATTGATGGGGCACCCTTATTTACCACTTGTTTTTTCCACTCATTTTCATAAATATATATATATATATATATATATATATATTTATTTATTTTCTATTTAAATATATACGCGCTTAATCATTATTACATTCAACAGCAATAGTGTGGAACCAGGAAAGCATTGTTCTGGTTAAATCAGTTTTTGTATTATTGCTATATAATATTTCCTTTCTAATAAATCAATTTTACAGAGCACTGTTCACTAATTTAAATAGAAAAGTCAGTAAGAATAGTGAGTAAAAAGTTAAAAAAAAAAAAAAAAAAAAACTTTACTCCAGATGTAAGTATAGAAAAATGTATATAAATAACACCATTTGAAGATGCACTTAAAAAGGCTCAACTCATAACATTCAGCTTTTCTAAATTTCAAAGCTCAATTAAATCATCTTCATTGATTTTTTTTTTTTTGTTCTGTTTTTGTGATACCAAATGGTGCCTCGTATGTTTTAAGAGTGTGTTTCGATCATCATTTATGTTACTATAGACAAAGAGTTATTATATTCGGTCAATTAAGAATGAGTTATAATAGATAATGTTTGGAGAGCAGGTTATTATAACATGAGTTATAATAAAAGATATATGAAGAATGAGTTATTATAATAAAAGTTATGAATTTTCTTTTACCATTATTTAAATAATTTGAATTTAGACTTAAAAAACGGACAAATAATATTTACAAAGAAGTTTTGTTAAACTTATAGCAAATTTTAACGTAAAGGAAAATAAGTTTAACATTTTTCTAATAAGGAAATTTGTTTCTTTAAAAAAAAAAAAATTATTTGATGTATTTTGTAAATTTGATATAGTTATATAATAACAAAAGTAAATATATTGGTATAGTTTTAATTTGAGTTTTTTTGAAAAAATATGAAACTTTTATTTAAATAATGCATTTCATTTATTATCTAGTTAGTAAAAATTAGGTTAATTAAATAAAGACATAAATTGATATTATTTTAAATAAC
>JBBMEG010069168.1:0-13387 GCA_037832605.1 Cyclanthera cordifolia
AATTACAAAATTGCCCCTAGGGCTGAAATTAACCAAAATAGCCCCAATTTTCTTGAATTTTGATTTTTAACCTCCGAGAATTAGCTTCAATGACCTTTTTTTTATTCCCAAAATATAATTAATTATAATTGAATAAATAAATACAAAGAAAACAATTAAAAATTAAAAATAAAAATAAAAGACTTCCAAAGTCCCGAGACTAACCTTACTAACATGGATTTGCGAATCGGGCTGTTACAATCCATTTGCTCTAACTCAAAGTCAAAGTGAGCAACAAAGGCAAGCAAAATTCTAATAAAAGTATGTCTAACAACGGGAGAGAAAACATCATCATAGTCTACACATTCTCTTTGAGTGAATCCTTTAGCTACTAATCTAGCTTTGAACCTAGGTTTATTAATATCTAAAGGATTTTTCTTAATTTTATAAGTCCATTTACACCAAATCATTTTTACATTTAAAGGTTTGTTGACAAGGATCCATGTCTTATTTTTAATTAAAGAGTCATACTCTTCTTTCATAGCCACCCACCATTTTTCTTTATTTATGCGATTGGTGGCTTCATTAAAGGTTTGGGGTTCTTGTTCAACAAAGTCATTAGCATTTAGAAGAGCATATGAAACAAGATCGGAATAACCATATCTTGTTGGAGGATTAATATTTCTTCTAACTCTATCTCTTGCTAATTGGTAATTTTCAAGGTTGGAACTAGGTTCCACCTTGAAACTAACTCCTTCTTCTTCCTCTTCTTCATCTAAAAACTTTTCTTCTTGATTTTCTAGAGCTATAACAGGTGGGGTTTCTAAAACGGTTTATATAGTGGTTGAAGAGTTCGTAGGTATAGGACTAGTTTTTTCTACCTCAAAACCTACTTTGATTTCATCAAATATGACATCTCTACTGATAAGGATTTTATAAGCATTTTGATCTAAGCACCACAACTTGTATCCTTTAACACCTTCGGGGTACCCTAAGAAAATACATTTCTTAGCCCTTGGATCTAGCTTACCTTCTTTAGAGTGAGCATAAGCTAAACATCCAAAGGTTCTCATATGGGACAGATCGGGGGGACTACCTTGCCATAATTCCTGAGGAGTTTTTAAGCCTATAGTGGTTGAAGGGCTTCTATTAACTATACAACTAGCTGTGGTTACCGCCTCACCCCAAAATGCTTGAGGCATCCTAGAAAATATACCACTATTACCAAATTTTACTCTCTTTAACTTTCCATAGATACAATGTTCACATAATTCTATGTCACTATTGGTTAAATTGGACATAATTTGTTGTTTAATCAACTCTTTAATCCCTAGCTCACTCATGTGTCCTAGACGTCTATGCCAAAGAGAAAATTTGGAGTTACCATTTTCTTTAGCTAGGTTTATTGACCCTAAAACCATTGAACTCTCCAGAGTATATAGTGTATCTCTTAATAGGCCCTTCATCACTACACATATTCCCTTCATGATTTTTAAGACTCCTCTTCTAACTTAATTGTGTATCCTAGCTTGTCTAGCATACTTAGTGAAATTAAGTTTCTTTTGATTTTAGGTACAAACCTAACATCGTCTAGACTTTGAATACTACCATCATGCAGTTTTAAATGAATTGTGCCTAAGCCTTCTACTTCACAGATTTGGCGGTTCCCTAATATTACCTTACTTCCTACACTAGATTGGAAGTTGCTTAACCAGTCTCTATTAGGTGTCATGTGGAAAGAATGACATCCTGAATCCAAGATCCAGGCATCTTCATCACTAGTGGTGCTAACCATTAGTACTTCATTATATTCTTCACTAATGTTAACATCACTAGTATCTTCTTTCCCTCTACCCCACCAAACTTATTTCTAAGGTCAGGACAAAACCTTCGAATGTGACATACCTTATGACAATTATAACATTTCCTAGAATTGTTACTAGGCCCCCTAGACTTAGATCTTCCCTTGTTACTAGTGTTATTTACAAACTTTGAACGGTTCTCCACTCTTCCTCTAACATACAAAGACTCAGAATTAGATTTTTTATTTTTCGTAATTCTTGGTCTTTAATTTTAATAGTGGTAAAAACAACACTACATGTTAGGTCATCCTTACCAAATTTTATAGCAGATTTTACATCACTATAAGTATCTGGTAAAGAATTCACTAAAACAATAGCATGATTTTCATCAGAAAATACTTCACCTATATTTTCCATTTCATATCCAATCTTATGAAAATCATCTAAGTTATCTTTCATATTTTTATTTGATTCCATCTTAAAAACTAAAGAATCTAGATTTAAGATAAATCTTACTTGAAACGGATGTCGTTTGATAAGTTGTTCCGAGTTTATTCCAAAGCTCCAATGTCGTTTCCTCCCCTTGCACTTGTCGTATGATAGAATCTGATAGATGAAAAATCATAAGGCTATGAGCCACCTTATTCATTTCGGAAAGTTGTTCTTCGGTTATACTTTCCAGAATTTCTTCCTTTTTTGATATCGCATAGTCAACCTTTTGTTGACGAAGAACTGCAAGCATTTTGATCTTCCATAGACCAAAATTGTTTTTTCCATCATAGCGCTCACTTCAATTTTTGTCGCCATCCTTCAAAAAAAAAACACACACACACACACACAAAACTGGTAGCAACTATGCTTTCAAAGAAAAATTATTTAACTATACAAGAAAAACAATAATTCTAAGTATAGGCAAGAAAATTTCTCAAGAACACAACTTAAGAGAATTTTTCCTAAACTTAGCAAAATTCTTTAATCAATAATTTTCAAGAAAGTAAATGCTAAAGTATATGACGGAAACTAGAGTTAGGCTCAGATACCACACTGTTGAAATTATTTCCTTTCGACCTTCTCTAAGCATATATCAATTTTGTGGATTTTAATGACAACAAAATAATGAATTCACAAGTGTTACTAATTGGCTTTACTCAATTGGTAAAATTTTCCAGCAAGCATTAATCAAAGAAAAATAGCTAGAAATAGAGGAAAAACCAAACCGAGAGTTACGTGGTTCGGAACGTAAGTCCTACATCCACGAGCACTTGAGACGTAGCCTAGATGAGGCAAATCTTATTATAAGATTTGTTAAGAACAAGTTCACAATTACAGAATCAATTGCAATAATATGAACTAAATACAATACAAAACGATGCTAATTTGATAACTAATAAAATTGCCCTAAAGATTGCTTATGCAACTTCAAGAAATAAAGGAAAAAGGTTAAAGAGACACCTAATTGAGAGATTACCCTTTTCTTTTCTTGATCTTCAAGAATCACAATATACAAATGAAATTTAAACTCTAAAGAACTAGCCCCGAACAATCTGAAAACGACGACTGTGAGAATCGGCGATAGCGAGAATCAGAGACAGAGACCCCCTTCATCGGGGTCTCTCCTCTTCTGCAAGCGTCAGCGACAGAGACCTTAATTCTCCGACGTTGTTTCTCTTCTTGCAAGCAACAACGACGAAAGCCCCTCCGACGCTGTTTCCCTTCTGTCTTAACTTGGGTATGGGTCTCGACTAACTGCAAGAAAGAGCAAAATTTCTCCAAGACTTCTCCTCCTTTCTTTCCCTTTCTTCCAATTAAGTATATTGACTCAAATGCCCTCTCTTTTCCTTCATTTTTACACAAAGCACTCTTTATTTCTTTGCAAGAAAACCTTCAAAACTTAAACCCAATTAAGTTTGTAATCTTGGCAATTTCTCTCAAAAACCATCGAAAGCTTAATTCATTAGTAAAGAGAAGCCACATATTTATAGTTATGAAAATAGTGCATATAGAAACCATAGTTTT
Source organism: Cyclanthera cordifolia (assembly GCA_037832605.1). NCBI lineage: Eukaryota > Viridiplantae > Streptophyta > Magnoliopsida > Cucurbitales > Cucurbitaceae > Cyclanthera > Cyclanthera cordifolia. The sequence continues at coordinate 3,798 of JBBMEG010069168.1, forward strand.
GGCAAATAGAATAATTTCTAATTAGTTTTAAAACTCCCTAACTAAACAATTTTAACCAAAAAACTACCTTCCAAAAATTAGTTATTTAACTAAACTTAATCAATCCTTATTATCTATGAATTAAACAATTGATGTGAATGAACCTTGATGTTTAATTTAAACTAAATTTAAAGTCTAGGCCAATATTTTCTAACAACTTGTTTCACAATTCATATCAGTGACGAAAATGAACGAACTGACCAAAATAGCCTAGGTGTTCAAGCATCAAGCAACCACTATTCTTCTTCTTTGCTTTGATGGTCACAAATTTGTTACGGGGACTTCTATTGCAAGGTTCGGTATTAACCCACACTTAGTTTTAATTTCAATAATGTTGTCGATTGGTTATATTTATTTATGTAAGAAGTTTGAGACTCCATCACTAAAAGAATGAAAGCCTAAGGAGATAGAAGCATGCTGCATTGCCTTAGCCTGTGGGCTAAGGAGACAGACAATCTCTTTGTCGCCTTAAGCTAAGGGTAAGGCGACGGATTCGGTGTTCTGTCGCCTTAGCCCACAGGCTAAGGCGACGCAGTCTTCTCCCGTCGCCTTAAGGACCCTAAGGCAACGGAAGAGCATTACTGTTATCGAGATCATTTTAAGGATGGTTGGGAGGTTTTTAGCCAAAACATAGTCATTTTTGCAACTTAGTCATAGGTTGTAATTTAGTTCTCCTTGTGGTAGGAGTCGTGGTTATTATTTGGACTTGCAACAATCGCGTTTTGGGTCATTTTATGTACATTCACGAATTCTTCCCAACAATTTCATGAAGTTTGTAAGTTTTTTTCGGTAAATTTTTATTTAGACTCAGTGGAACTCAATTGAACTTTAGATCGATCTTTAGTCCTTAGGTACTCAGTATATTAAGCTTATGTCTTCATACAGATTGATAAAGGTTTAAGGGTGACCTTTGGAGATTTTTGTCGTTAAGAATGTTAAAAGTAAAATTCTACTTTTACTGCAAGAGGAATGTCATATGTCATGTATTGGTTTACTTGATTTGATTGGTCTTTATAGCACAATTAATCATCACTCATGTCGTACATAGTTCTTAAAATATTGTTTAGTTTGAAAATTTGATAAAAGGGATGAATTAATACTCACAAACTGAGCTCGATGAAGTGCATGCAGAATGAGCAGAAATCTTTGGACGCTACATGTGAGGATTTCATATTTTAGAAGACTTCATACTTTACAAAAAAAAGTAATATTTTTTTGTGTATGCAATTAGTTTTAGAAATAGCAAGATGCTTCAGTTGAAAATCATATATTGGGATTTTTTTATATAAAAAGTTTGAAAATGTGGTTCCATACTTTATTTTGTGATTTTAGATCATGTAAGGCATTGAGTAATTTAAATATATTGATACTTTATGTCAAGATGTTGAAATCGTTCTATATTATTGGAACATTGTTTATAAATTATATATCATACGTAATATATTGAAAGGATGAACAGGATCAACAGGATATTAGATGAACAAGATACAATACGAATGGAATTAACAGATAAATGAAACCAAATTTGAAAAAAAAAAAATATATATATATATATATATATATATATTTCTTGACGATTTATAAGCGTCAACATTATATTTAAATGACACGTATAAACTGTCAACTTAAGTACTTTTACTTTATACTTTTTCAACATCAGATGACACTCAATGCCTTGACGTTTCTTGACGTTAGTTGATATTTGAAAAACGTCAACTAATGTTTTGCTTGACGCTTGTGAAACGTTAACTAAAACATCACTTGACGCTTATAGAGTGTGATTTATCTAAAAGTTGACATTTGTAAAGTGTCAACTTTAGATGTGCTTTATTGATGACATTGGATTAGTTGACGTTTTTAGAAGCGTCAACTCTACATAATAGTTGACGTTTTATGCACGTCAACTAATTAATCTAATTTTTGTAGTAGTGATCCTAGGGAATAAACGATCCTACCCAGCATAAAGACCTGTCAGAATTGATCAGAGGCGTCAGTCAATATGAGTATCAACAAAAATTCAATTACCTAGAGTGTTGCATATATATTATTAATTAGATTAATCGAGATAACTAATTAGATTAATTTTTGTGAAAATTTTTGTTATCACACTCTTTCGCTGTGTTTAATGCATGCTTTTACTCTCTATTCACAACATGTATATAGTATAATTTCTTTTATTGTTTTCTTGTATAACTTAATTGGTATGACGTTATATAGACACTTACAAGGGTGCACATGAGTTGGGTTGGATCAGAGACAACTTTTTTACTAACCCAAAATTGGGATTGGACATTTTTCTAACACAACTCAACCGAATTAGAGAAACAATCCAGTCCAGCCCTATATTTTTGGGTTGGGTCGGATTCATTCAACAATAATAATAAAAAAAAACTAATATTCAAAATGAATTTTTGTGGTTTTGGAAAATTATATTGGATGAGTTATTTTCAAAAAAAAAAAATTACATAGGTAGACAAAATATATAATATTTGCATCTATAGTCATTATATGTTATAATATTGTATTATAAAAAAAATGAGACAATATTTATTAGTACAATTACTAAATTTGCTCATTGTAAAAAAAAAAAAATCTTATTCATAACTATTTTTAGATTTGACTAATTTTGTAAGTTTCTTTTTAGTCGAATTGCCAACAAGAGCACAAGTTCAACTATATTAGTGTACGCTGAAAGATTATAAGATAATAAGTTCAAATATCTCATTTCCAATTATTGTAATCTCAAAGAATAAAACAAAATTTAATGAAATCTAATTTTAAAAATGGGTAGTTCCCCTACTTAATACAAGCAGTTGAGAAATACAATTTGCAATATGATCATCACTCCATCAGCATACTTTGTTGCGAAACTTATCTACCTAACCAAATCTAAAAACTAATTATAAATATAATCGTTTAAAAAAATTAAATAAATATAGTCACTGTATTTTGTATTTGTGAGTATAATCAAGATTTTTTTTTATAATTCAAAATTTATAATACAATATTAATGATTATATACGCAAATATTTTAAAATTTGACTATATTTATAATTATTTTATAATAACAGCAATTCGATTTCTCTATATTGTTCTATAATTGTAATGGGCTAATACATTATAATTATAACTTGGTTTAGTCAAACCAAAAATCGAACTAAAAATTTTGATTTTCATTAGCTTCAACCCAACCTAACCCAATTGTTCGATTTGAGTTTGGTAGTTTGACTTTGTTGAGTTATAAGGATGAAAAACTATTATTAAAGATATATATATTAATAGCCAACGTGGGAAATAGAGTATTGATTTCAAAATTTATTGCCTAATATAGATTTCTTGAAAAATTTAAGAATCATAAAATAGACTACATTTAAAATCGTAGAAGGTAAATATTCTAGTTTGTTTTTCAAAAAATTTAATTAATTTTTTATTATATTATATATATAAATTGGCTAACTATTTTTAAACTATACAGTATTTTAATTAAAATTCAGTTGGATAATACTATTTTGTTTTTGCTTTCAATTTTCCTTGTTTTTTACCTCTTTTGAAATAATTCTCAATTTTATAAACACATCCTAGGTTTGTTAGGAATAAATATTATGATTTAATAGAATATTTGTTATTCATATTTTATATATTATAAATTTGTGAAAATGTTAAATAAAAAATCAAAAAATTTAAGCTTTTTTAATCAGACTGATTTGCCTCGAACATGAATCATACTCTCAAAACGCAAATCATCAATCAACTGCGATGTCTTTTCAGAACCGAAGATTTGAGATTGGATAGTTATTAAAGGATGAGATAAAAGAAAAAAAAGAAGAATTAAAATGAAAACTATGATTTGGTACAGCAAATTAGAAGAACCAACCAATAAGGTGAGAGCATCTAAAGTCATAATTTTTTTCACACATCCTTTTTCTAAAGCCAAAAGGCTAACCTCCCTATCTACTGTTTATGTAATAATAATGAACAAGAAAATAGGGTTTGGAGTTTGAAAGAAAACTCTTACAATAATTTAAAATAAGTATGAGTACAATAATCTTAAGAATAATTAAAATAAACGGATAGACGTTTGGTTAGATTGGTTGATTATTACTCTTTTGGAATGTTAGGGATGCAAGACACAATGTAACGACTACTCTGATTATGAGTACAACGTCGATTATTATTTTAGCAACAGGTTATGAGTAGCTCATATGTGAGGGGGAGTGTTTAACATATAATTCAACAAATATATCAACTTCAATGAAAAACAATGTTCTTGTAATAAGAAGATTATGCCTTCACAAATCAACATGAGTTCTTTTTAATATGTTTACTTTCTCCTATGCTTTTTAGTTTGTTTGTCTTTGTTAGAGATCATTAAGCATACACTACAAGAATTTGATGATAAGGCAACAAGAGCTTCAACGGAAGAATTAAATTATGTCGTTGTAGGTCTTATACGGCGACAAAACAATTCTCAGTATCCTTCACGATAGCCAACTTCTATTGTCGTAGCAACATCTTAAAACGACATAGTGCGTGACATACGTTACCTTAGTCTCTTAGTTCAACATCAGCTTCCAGAAAAATGAAAAAAATGAGGAAAATTGATAGCTAAGGCAACAAAAAAGTAATTTTTCGTCGCTGAAACTCAAACATTTTTTTTTAAATGAGAGAAGACGATAGAACGGTTATTATGTCGCCTTAGCCATAACGTAGGCGACGGAACCTGGCTTCTATCGCCTTAGCCTCTAGTTTCAACTCTCGTTTTTCCCCTAGAATGAAAAATATTTGGAAAATTAAAGTCTCCAGCGATAGAACAACAAAGTTCTGTTGCCGAAGCTCAACATTTTTTTTTAAATGAGTTAAGGCGACAAAACTTCATTTCGTCGTCTTAGGCTTCTGTTATAGAATGTACACTCGCGATTTTTCTCTCATTTTATCCTTTTTTCTTCCTGACTCTCCCAAAAACCACTCTGCCACCGTCGTTCCTCTGCAGCTCGCCGCCGCTTCTCTCCATCACTAAAAGTAATGTTAGAAAGAGTTTATGAATGTCAAATTATATGTTTAAAGTGTTAAGAATTGTTAGATTTAAATTTATGGTTGTTAGAATTTGGTATTTTGTTAGTTTATGATTGATTATGTTTATGAATGTTAGAATTGTTAGATTTTGATTTGTGTTAGTTAGATTTAGTGTTAATTTTCTTACTTTTTCTTTAGGTTTTAAATTTTGATTTTAGATTTAGGGTAAATGCTTGTTTGAACAATTTGCTTTAGGTTTTTGCTTTAGGTTTTAGCTTTAGGATTATACTTGTTAAATTTAGGGATTTAGAGAATTTAAGGAATTGGAGATTTAGAGATTTAGGGATGAGATTTATGGATTTTGACGATTAGAGATCTTCGGATTTAGAGATTTAGGAATTTAAAGAGTTAAGGATTAAGAATTTACTAGTTTTGGTAATTTGTTCTTTCATTGTTTTATAGAAAATTTAGGGGGTTTAAAAACATACTAACTCAATTTTTTTTGAAAGTTATGCTTTGATAAGTTAATGTTATCAAAAGAACAAGAAACACCTAACCATGTAGAACATAGCCAATCATGTACTAGGCTTGTTCGCTGAAACAACTAAAGAATTTGCTACATTAATTTCTGAAAAAAAAATGAATAGAGATTAGTTTAGAAATAGAGACAAATTATCTTCATAATATGCAAAGATGTTAAACAATTTTTAGGAATGGCAAAGAATCACTTGAATCGTGTTGGCCAAGTTAGATGTCTCTATTAAAAATGCATGAATGGTTCATCACATTCTATAAAAGATGTAGAACGACATCTGCTGATGAATGAAATATTATTAACATCGTATGACCATTGGATATATTAGAGTGAACCTGTTGATTTGTCTAGGTTAAAATGTCAAAGACTTAGATGGGTTAAGCTCAGCCAAGTACAGGTTCAAAGAATGAATATTGATGAGCTTGTTGATCACAACAACGACAATGACATAATGGAAGTGTTGAATGATATCAATCGTGAAGTATTGAATCATATAAAGTAGAAGAAAATGACTAGTCTTTTGAAGTGAATAATCCAAGTATGGGTGTAGAAAGTGAGCAATCGAAAAATGTCGATAATTTAATGAAGGAAGCATGTGATCAATTAGTACAAGATTCTCTTCGTTACATTTTATGGTCAAAATTATGTACTTTACAGTCACTATTAAGTGGAGTGACAAATCATTCGATCAGCTATTGAAGTTTTTAAAATTTGTATTTGGTGAAGTTGATACATGCATACTTCATTCTTTTTACGAAGCCAAATAGAAATTGTGTGATTTAGAGTTAACTTACGATTTAATTCATGCTTGTAAGTATGATTGTATACTTTAAAAAAATATGTATAAAAATCTTGATCCGATTTGTGAAGAGTCTCGATATAATGTAATAAGGGAAAAAGGGACAAAACCTATGCATAAAGTGTTGCATCTTTTTCCATTGATTCCAAGACTTAAGTGAATATTTTCGTCCACACAACACACTTTCGATATGAGATGACATAAATAAAAGCGGATTGACGAGGCGAGTGTTCTACGACATCCAGTCGATGATGAAGGGTGGAAACATTTAGAACGACAATTTCCATATTTTGCTTTAGATTTGAGAAATGTACGACTTGGCTTATCTTCTGACAAACTCAACCCGTTTGGGAATTTGAGTACTTCGTATAGTGTTTTGCCTGTGACACTTATTCCATACAATCTTCCACCATGAAAATGCATGAAAGAAATCAATTATCATGTCTTTGCTAATTTCCGGTCAAAAATTCTCTGGAAAAGAGATGGATGTGTACTTGCAACTTTTATTTTAATAATTACGGAATTGTAAAGTAATGAGGTTCGAACGTACGACGCATACAAAAACGAACACTTCAAACTGCATGTTGTTGTATTGTGGACTATAAATGATTTTCCAGCGTAAGAGAATTTATATGGTTGGAGTACAAAAGGATATCAAGCAGGCCCCGTTTGTAAGGAACAAACATCGAATTTTAGATTTAGAGACAAACTTGCTTGTACCGGAAATTGATTTTACCTTCCAATGAATCATTGTTGCTCCAAAAGTAAATTTTTTAATGAAAAGTCTAAACTTTTTGAATCTCCTAAATCATGGGATGGAGTAGAGATCTTAGACGAACTAAGTATTATTAATATTCTGGTGTTGAGTAAACATCCTTTTAAACAGGTTAAGAAAAGAAAACAAATTGAAACCAATTAGAGAAAAAAGAGTATTTTCTTGGAGCTTCCACATTGATCAAAACTATTACTACGATATAAGCTAGATGTGATGCACATTGAAAAAAGTGTGTGCTAGAACTTGCTTAGAATCATATTGAATATTGAAGCAAAGACTAAAACACATTTAAGGCTCGATTAGACTTGTAAGATCTTAAATTAAGAAGAGATTTACACTTAAAGAAGCAAAGCACAAAAGTTAGTGAAGTCTCATGCCATACTTTGACAAGTGAAGAGACGATGAAATTCTTAAACTTCATAAAATCAGTTAACTTTTTCTAATGGTTTTGGATCAAACATTTCTCGGTGTGTTAGTGTGAAACAAGAAAAGTATTTTAATTTCATGTTACCACATTTTGCTACAATGGCTAACCTCCATTGATATTAGTAAGTTTTTTAATTTTGTGTAGGGGAGCCCTACATTTAACATATGTGGCATATTGGATGCCACGTAGATTTATGTTACAAATAAAATATTTTTAAAAAATTGTGTGGCATAAAATGTGTCACATATTCTAAATATAGAGCTCTTCTACCCATTCACATGGAGGAAAATTTTACTCTAAAATTAATAATGGTACCTCGCGTCTAAGGATCAATGTATTTAGAACCATTGTATAGTAGAGCGTGAGCCCACTTCTTTTACGGTCAATTTTAGTAGAATATATATACTCTATTAGTGGGTAATTGGGTTGGGTTTGATTTTGATTTTATAATTTTTGTTGAGTTGAATCAATTTTCGAATGACTCAATTTTTAATTTGTTCAAGTTTTAACTCAATCCGATTGAAATGAAAATAAAATTTAGGAAAGTTACATTTTTTAAATCTTAGATTTGAGATCTAGTTTTTGTTTGGTCTGTATGTTACGAAAAATGATGTGTTTGAGATGCAGAGTTAATACCTAGCCCAACCCAGTGTAATTCGGCAGTTGTTCAACTCATGACCCGAACCTTAGACTTTTAAAGTCAATATAATATTATTGGTTAGCTCGTCTATTTAACTTATTTATTTACAGATATGTGTATGTGTTACTTATGTGTACTTATTTTTCATTCAATATTTACCTTTTTTTTTCAATATATCTTATTGATGCCGAAAAATGGTCAACAAATAATCGGTAAAGATTTATTTTTACTGAGGACGAGAAGCCTGGAAAAAAGAAAAAAAAAATTAGCAACATTGGTGTGGTGTGAGCCACAAAGCCTCTGATGCCCAAGTTAGAAAGAGTTTTAGAAGAGTAATTTAGAAATAGCTTTTAGAACTTAGAAATGCTTATAAGAGTTTTTAGCGAAGTTCAACTTGGATTAAAATGAAGAATATTGATCTGACTTCTTATAGTAGCCGGACTTATAACCGGTGTCACTCACTTAATGGTGGCTTAATGGTCGATCGTTTCAAACGTCCTCCAAACCTGTAAAAGTTACTCCATAGAGGTGTAATGGTCTTGACTCGGAAGTTACTTAGACTCTGTCAACCTTCACAAGTCCTCACATCCATGCTGACCCCTTACGGGGTGTGGCCTTCTCAGTATAACTTAAAGACGTAGCACCCTACATGTGCGAGATTTCTAAATGTTACTTAGAGTTAGTCGACTCATCCACATGACAGTCCTAACCTTAACGGTCGAACCTCTTGATGTTGTACCACTCGACCGATCTCTTTAGAGGTCTGCTTTGGTCAGGCTTAACTCTTCCGGGTTCTCACCTCCACGGCTCGCTCCTAAAGGGGGTCCTGGTTCTCTTAGCATAACTCGTAGCCGTTATCAGCGGATTAAGTCGTCACTTTGGACTCGTTCAACTCTTGGGGGAGAGTCTTAACCTCCATGACCTATCCTCGAGGAATCTAGGCCTACTCGTTGTAACTCACGGCTAGTGCTACCTTACGGCACAATGTTCCTAGAGGTTACTTGGACTTAGTCGACTCATAGGGGGAGTCCCGACCTTCCCAATCGACCATCAGGGGTAAAACCTACTCTAGCTCGTCTCCGGAAGAGAGAGATTGACCTTGGGAGTCTGTCGCCATGAACGACCCACGGAGGGTCTCAACCTATACTTTGGCTGACCCGTGGGAGTTGTGGCCCCCCTTGGCCGACCCCTAGGGTTCTCATACTCCTTTGGGCGACCTTTGAGGGGTCGGAATGGGCTTGGTTGACCCGTTGAGGGTTGTGGCCTCTGAGGGATCGACTTGGCCTTGTCCGGGTATTTTCAGCTATTTTAGCCTATAACAATTCTTGTTATTTAAATAATATTTATAATTATTTATATAGA
>JBBMEG010069190.1:0-13383 GCA_037832605.1 Cyclanthera cordifolia
CACAAAGAATGGCTTAAGGGTACTTAGCTTAGGAATCGCCCCTTGAAAGGGAGAAATGACTTGACTTTTATAGCAGTTGGTATCGTAACCGCTGCGGCTCACTTATGACGATATAATGGCAAGCCGTTAGAAACGTCCGTCATTAAGTCGGATATGAATATCGACGTAACTCCTGACCGTTACCCTTCGGAGGTGTAACGGCCTTGACTCCAGAGTTACTTGGACTTGGTCAACCTTGGCAGGTCCTCACCTCCACGGCCGACCCCTTAGGGGTGCGACTTTCTCGTTCCAGCACTAGGACGCCACGGGTGTGCAACGTCCCTTAGTGCTACTTTGGACTTGGTCGACTTATCCACAGGAAAGTCCTAACCTCCACAACTAATCTATTCGGGTCAGCCTACTCGACCGCCCTCTTCAGAGGTCGGCTTTGGACTCGGTCAACCCATACGGGTCCTCACCTCCACGACCAATCCACTCGGGTTGGCCTACTCGTTGTAACCGGGGACACCACGGGGTGCAGCATCCGCCTGCGTTACTTGGACTCGATAGACTCCTAGGGAAAGTCCTGACCTCCACGACTAATCCACTCGGGCTGGCCTACTCGTTGTAACGGGTGACGTCACAACGTGCGACTCCTCTAAACGTTACTCTGACTCCGTCGACTCGTCCACATGAGAGTCCTAAACTCCACGACCAACCCACTCGGGCTGGCCTACTTGTTGTAACGGGTGACGCCACGGGGTGCGACGCCTCCAAACGTTACTTGGGCTTGGTCGACTCTGAGGAGTCCTGACCTACACTGCCAATCCACTCGGATTGACCTACTCGTTGCCGGATCCAAGAAGGGTGAGGCTGCAAGGGCCGACCCAGGGGGGTCCTAGCCTTCTTTGGCCGACCCCCTAGGGAGTCAGACTTGCTTGGCCGATCTCCGGAGGGACAGTATGGACTCGACCGACCCCTAGGGGGTTATAGCCTCTATTTGGCCGACCCCCGAGGGGTCAGAAGTAGCAAGGCCGACTCCCAGGGGGTCAGAAGTGGCGAGGCTGACCCTCGGGGGGTCGACAATGGAGTGGGGGGGTCGGTGCTGGCGTGGCTGACTCTTGGGGGTCGGTAATGGAGTGGGCTGACCCCTAGGGGGTCGACGCTGGCGTGGCCGACCCTCAGGGGGTCAGCAATGGAGTTGGCTCACCCCCGGGGGGTCGATAAGGACTTTGGTCGACTCCCTGGGGTCCAGGCCTCCATTTGACCGACCCCGGGGGGTCGGTGTTGGCTTAGTTGTCCTTCGTGCAGGTCCCAATCTCTTTCGAGTCTTTCGGGATATTTTTAGGTTATAACATTACCCCCACTCTTCATTTCCGAGCTTGCCGGATTGTGATGAGTAGTTTAGGTACTTGCCTCTTTTTCGAAGTTTTTTAGGCTACTAAGGCACTTTTTATAAAAGTCTCGCCCGCCTAATCGCTCGTTGAAAGTAGTAGGTTACTTAGGCACTTTTATAGAAGTCTTTCCTTTTCACCGTTTTTTGAAACTTTTAGGTTACTTTGGCACTTTTATAAAAAGTCTTGCCTTTTTCACCGCTTTCTGAAACCTTTATGTTACTTAGGCAGTTTTATAAAAAGTCTTGTCTTTTTCACCGCTTTCTGAAAGCTTTAGGTTACTTAGGCACTTTTATAAAAAGTCTTGCCCACTTAACTACTCGTTGAAAGTGGTAGGTTACTGTGCCTTTATGAAGGTCTTGCCTTTTTCACCTCTTTTTGGAACCTTTAGGTTACTTAGGCACTTATATAAAAAGTCTTGCCTTTTTCACCTCTCTTTGGAACCTTTAGGTTACTTAGGCACTTCTATAAAAAGTCTTGCCTTTTTCACATCTTTTTGGAACCCTTAAGTTACTTAGGCACTTTTATAAAAAGTCTCGCCCTTTATAGTACTTTTTTGAATTCGTAGGTTACTTAGGCTCTCTTAGAGACTCACCTTTTCCCTAACTTAGTTATTCGTAGATTACTCCTTACTTTGGCTGTCACGAACCCTTCATCCGACTGTGAGACTAAGTTCCACGACCTTAGCTTCATTTTTTTCAAAAGATGACTTGGCATAGGGCCTTGGTAGTCATCGATGGCTTCCTACTCTTGGACCGTGTTCTTTGGAGTCCACAACATGCAGAGTATACTGACTTTGAACGCTTCTTTAGTGGCCGAGATCTCCTTCCCTTACTTTTAGGACTCCCACTAACGGTATGGTAGACCTTACTTCGGAGGACTGCCTACTTCCTTGTAGTTTTTGGAGGGCAGGTCTTTATGCGCCTTGCTTCAACTTCTTGGTACCTTTTAGAGGACTTGCGTCTTACACGCTCCTCTTGGTCTACTAGCATTGATCAATTCAAATGGGACTTAGCCCAAGCTCGTGACTCCTAAGGCGTTGCTGAAGTCGACTTGGCTGACTTTCGGACTTCCACCAAGGCGGTCCAAAGTCTTATCGCTTGAACTTGCAAAGACGACTCATCTACCTTGCTCAGCTTTGTCAGGAGTTTGACTTCTACTAAAGTGAAGCTGTAGATGCCTCGCACTTAGTCAATTTAGTTGAAAGGCTCTCCTGCCTTTGTAACCTTGGAGAACAACTTTGGCACGCCTGTTGACGTTCTGAGTGTAGTGCGATATGCCCACAACACTTGCTAGTTAGGACCTTTGGAGACTGCCTCTGGATGGCAGCGAACCTCTGGCATTTGTCCCGTGTTCGAGTATACTTCTTGGAGACTTCGGTCATGGTTGGCCAAAAGTAGCCTTGCCTGACTAACTTCGTACAGCGGCTTGGTGGGGATGCTAGACTTGTCTAGTATCTCTACCAGCACAGTCCTGCCCACCTTGGTTTCATAGGTGACTTTTGACTCTGCCGAAGCATCGGCGTTTGCAATCTAGAACCTGGGTGTTTGCTTGACTTCTACCCCTACAGGTGTTGTTCCTTGAACAGCCTTACTTGGAACCGGTCCTGCTTCAACAGTCCTTTACCACGCCCCGTAGGGTTGTGTGGTAGCATTCCCTCAAGAACAGCTGCTCTCCTAGGACTTGTCCCACCCCCATAGGAGTAGGGATTTTTAGTGCCTGGTGGTAAGTTGACGTGACCGCTCTTAGCCCATGGATTGTAGGTCTTCCAAGTATTGCATTTTAGGCAGAGTTGTCGTTCACCACCAAGAAATTGACGAAGTGCAGACTATGTTATCCCCTTCGCCAAAATTGACTGATTCCTCAGGAACCAGAGTGCTGCCGCCAAACCCAATTAGAGGCTTCAAATTCGGCTTGAGCCTTTTCCCTCCTAGCTTCACGACGTCGTACGCCTATAGTGAGAACATATCCATCGAACTGCCTCCTTCGATGAGGATTCTTCTGACGCGGATGTTGGAGACGGTCAAGGACACCACTATGGTGTTATTGTGCGGATAGTGTAGTGCTGCAGCCTCAGCGGCAATGAAGTGCAGTTACTCGTCCACTGCTTCCATTACGCGCACTTCTTCGTCCCTTAGGGCTCCTCTGGCCTACCTCACTTTGTCCTTCCAATTTCGGTTGGACTCACTCCAAGCCGGCGGCGGTGACTTTTCGCGCTCTGAACTGGAGCGCCTTCCTTTTGTGCCTCATCTAGGGTTGACCAGCTCCCCTGCGCTTATGTACTTTTGTGCTCTGGTTGGCAGCTTATCATAGGTGACTGGAGTCTTTTTCCCCAACGACCACAGGAATTTTCGTCCTTGAGTCTAGCAACACTACTGCGAGAGGCGTGCTGTCAAAATACCCTTCAACGTACAGCGCCTCGCTGTTGAAGCGGGCAATGTACTTTCACAGAGTCTCGTGACTCTTTTGCCTCACGGTCAGCAGATACGTTACTGGTTTTTTCTGATCTCGCCCTCCCAAGAATTGGGTGACGAAAGCTCTGGCCAGCTCCCTAAATGAAGCAATTGACTTACGCTTTAGCTGCCTGAACCATCTTCGAGCTGGTCTTGCGAGCGTGAATGAGAATGCTCTGCACTTGATTGCGTCTCGAAATCCATGTAGCTCCATCCATGCCTGGTAAGAATCCAGGTGCTCAATAGGATCTGTAGATCCGTCGTACTCCTTGATTGCAGGGTTTTTGAATTTTCATGGGACGGACTCCTTCATGATTTCGTTAGTGAAGAGGGGGTCCACCTGGTCCACCATGCTATCCAGGTCCAGTCCGTCTTGGTCCTGCGCCTTCTTCATGCTTCCCAACTGGTCTTGGAGGAGATGAAGTTGGGCCAGCCAAGGTTGTGCCCCGACTCCATCAACCTCTACCTCTCTTCGACGTTGGTTGAGCACATTCCTAAGATACGTTCCTAAGTCTGATCCCGCCATACGGGCACTTAGAACTTTTGAGGGACAGGGGGTGGATGATCCTCGTGTGGTACTTCTTGGCTGGCTACTCCGGACTGATTGGGTCTGAGAAGACTCCGCCATTTTGGATCCGATCCTTTGGTGGACCGAATGCTCCTTCCTCCGGTCATTACCGCCCAGTCAAAGTTGCTCGACCAATCTTCGGTGCTGGGAATGCATCTTTTTTGGTGCATTCGTGGATGGGGCTTTCCCTTTGGCAAGACCCACACTAATGGGGCTGTTTTTTCTGCCACAGCCTTTTTCTTGGGAGACTGTTGCTGCGCCGCCTCCTGCGGTGCCTGTTGGTTCCCAGCATCAGCTACCTGAGCCAGAGTGGTTACCAGAGCAACACCACCAGACGACTCAAACTCTTCGTCATTCCTTGCTCTCGTTCTTCCAAAGTAGTGAACTTTCGATCAACATGTTCCAATCTTGCCCAGCTACCGCACCCTCAAGATCCGGGTGGTTTTCGACATGAACGACGTCATATCCTCTGGAGGGAATCCTCCTCGGAGCGTGCTCGACATCCGATTCTCCATCGACATCGTGGTGGTGGCCATTCTCAACATATGATAATTTTCGCAGGGAAATGATTTGGATATTAGTGTTTTAGATAGAACACTCTCGTCCCCACAAACGGCGCCAACTGTTGATGCTGGAAAATGGTCAACGGATATCCACAGTAAATTTGTTTAGCTGAGGACGAAAGGGCATACAAAAAAGCAAATTTTAGGGCACACCGGTGTGGTGTGAGCCACAGGGCCTCTGATACCTAAATTAAAGCACAAAAAATGGCTTAATGGTATTTAGCTTAGGAATCGCACCCTTTGATGGGAAAAAGACTTGACTTTTATAGCAACGGGTCTCGTAACCGCTGCGACTCACTTTTGGCGATATAATGATTGGTCGTTAGAAACGTCCGCCATTATCCCGGGTATGAATACCAGCGTAACTTCTGACCGTTACCCTTCGGAGGTGTAACGGCCTTGACTCCGGAGTTACTTGGACTCGGTCAACCTTGGTAGGTCCTTACCTCCATGTCAACCACTTAGGGGTGCAACTTCTCGTTGTAGCACTAGGACGCCACAGGTGTGCAGCGTCCCTTAGTGCTAATTTGGACTTGGTCGATTATCCACAGGGAAGTCCTAATCTCTACAACCAATCAACCCAGGTCAGCCTACTTGACTGCTCTCTTTAGAGGGCACTTTTGGACTCGGTCAACCCTTACGGGTCCTCACCTCCATGACCAACCCACTCGAGTTGGCCTACTCGTTGTAACCAGGAATGCCACGGGTGCAGCGTTCGCCTGCGTTACTTGGACTCGATTAACTCCTGGGGGAGAGTCTTGACCTCCACGACCAATCCACTCGGGCGGGCCTACTCGTTGTAACGGGTGACGCCACGGGGTGCTACGCCTCCAAACGTTATTTGGGCTTGGTCGACTTTAGGGGAGTCCTGACCTCCACGACCAATCCACTCGGATTGACCTACTCGTTGGCGGACCCAAGAAAGGTGAGGCTGGAAGGGCTGACCCCGGGGGGTCCTTGCCTTCTTTGGCCGACCCCCTAGGGTGTCGGACTTGCTAGGCCGATCCCTGAAGGGACGGTATGGACTCGGCCGACCCCTAGCGGGTTATGGCCTCCATTTGGCCGACCCTAAGGGGTCGGAAGTAGCAAGGCCGGCCCCCGAGGGGTCGTCAAAGGAGTTGGTTGACCCCCGCAGGGTCGGAAGTGACGAGGCCGACCCCGGGGGGTTAGTAAGTGCTGGCGTGGCCGACCCCTAAGGGTTGGCAATGGAGTTGGTCGACCCTCGGGTGGTTGGCAATGGAGTTGACCGACCCCCAAGGGTTCGACAAAGACTTTGGCCGACCCCTAGGAGGTCGGCAAGGACTTTGGTTGACCCTTAGGGGCTTGGCAATCCACCCTAAAATAACATATTCAAGCGCTACTAAGTTCATTAAACTTTTAACCTTGAATTTTCTTGGAAATTAAATGAATTAAAGTTAAAGTCTTGAAGTCATAGGCTTCTAGATTTAATTCAAGGAAGTTTGGGCCAATTATTGAAGTGTTGGGTCAAAATTCCTTAGAAATAGAAAATTGAAGGGCTTAAATGCAATTATTTAAAGTTGAACCCTAAATTTCCTTAACCATTCCCCTTTGATTTCTTCCTCTTCTCCCTTATGTAAAAAAACCATTCTCCCTTCGATCTCTGTCTCCCCATTTTCAAGCCCTTCTTCTTCAATACACCCTCTTTCGATTCTCTTCCTCTTCGAAACCCTTCTTCTTCTTCTTCTTCTTCTTCTTCTTCTTCTTCTTCGTAATTTCTAGCCAGTCCCCTTTCTTGCTCGAATCGGTGGGGAACTTCGTGGGTTTTTGAATGGGTTGCTGATCTCCTAAAGTCAAGTTTGGGGTTACTAATTAAGCTCGTTTTCTTTTTGTTTTGGCCGGTCAAGGTTCGCCATCTCGTTATGTTCAAGGTTCGAGCGCTCCTTCTTATTTCTTACATCGCTACACAATCCATTCGACTCGTTGCTTACATAAGTTGCAGTTGAGAAATCGTTTGCAATTGAACCTCTGGTTTATTAAGTATGCTTGCATCTTAGTGTAGTCTGTTGGTTACGGGTTGTTAGTTGCTTGGTAAACTCCTTAGTGGTTATGCTTTTACTTGTTCTCCAAAGTTTGAGCTCGGGTTAGTTCGTGGTCTTGCTATTTAACCTATTATCGGTTGGATTCAAGTAGCTCAGTTTTAGTAAGTTAAAGTGGTACATTCAAATTCTTTAAGCTCTTCATGCGTATTGTGTTCTTGAATACTTATGTGTATCTCATTGTTTACATGTAGGTTCCAGAGATTAGCGAGATTCTTCTTTGGGGCTAAAGTTTAGTTGTAGCTGGTTCTAGTAGAACCAAGTAAGGCACCCTAACCGGGATTGATTGCCTAACTCAATCTCATTCTACTTACTTTTTCATATTGATTCATGCTTATGAATTGTTTCGCTGGACACATATAGGGTTCTTTGTTTAATTATAATCGTATGCTAAATAGGTCATATAAACTGATGCATGCTTCTAATGATTTTATCGTGAAATATGTGAGATAGCATGTTTCTTTGGTTGTAAGAATTAATACATTAATGATCGAGTTATGTTATTTGCTTAATTGAGTTATGTATGTTATACCGGTAAGAACTGCTATCTTGCATGCTAGATTTCTGAACAGTGTAGGTTGAGTTTATGTACTTGAACGACATCATGATGTGAATTCATACAAGATTGAAGCATGTTTGTATGGATACACTACGTAACATGTTGATGTGATGATTTTTTCTTATGTACTGAGTTTTAGGAGAATATGTATGTATATTATTTTTGGCATGCCTTTCTCCCGTTATGTACATTTGCATAAGATTCTAGGGTTTTTTGCATGCATTGCGTGTTGTTGTAAGTGTCGAGTCTCTTTCCTTGTTAGTGTGAGCATGTTCGCCAGACGGCTTAGGCATGTGTATGCTTCACCATAGAGTGATTGCAGTAGACGATAAGGTCTATTACTACGAGGCATGTCAAAGGATGACCAATCGGGATGGCCGGACGCAGCAACATTCTCTGAGAGATAGAGGTAGACATATGTAAAAGATTGTGCCTGCGTAAGGATAGATTGCAACCATCCGAGGGTGACACGTGACCAGAGGGTCTTTTAGATGTGTTGGGTAGCCGACTGTGTTTAGGGTTTCGCAGTCCTTTCTGATACTTGAGGAGTTTCTTGAGGTACTATTGGGCTTACATTTAAACTATAGTAAGGTTACATTTAAATTGTAGGCTTCAGCCAGTCCATCCATTAAACCTTAGGCAGATACATGCAGCTACAGCTGAACGAGATGCCAACTTGCTTAGAACCATGGGAGAATCAGATAGGTTCTTATTCGCCTAAATTGCCCTGGCTGTAATCTGAGAGATGCCTGGGCAACTCCATATTTACACCCAAGTATCGAGGTTCTCTGTCTTACGTGATAGGGTCGTGTAATGGCTTTTCGAGTCTCAGAGCATCGACCATGAGACTTCTCTAGGGTTATTGTCAATGGCCATTGGGCTTAGCGGCACTTGTACCCAAGAGTGAGGATACGTTCCCGTTCATTTGTGCATGTTATTCATAGACTTTTGATTACACATGTCTTTGTTCTATATGTTATATGCACATCGTGCGGAGTTTCTTACTGGGTTGTCATAGAGTCACCCCTTCATTTTATGTTGGTTGTGGATTCAATAACATAGTTGTAGGTAAGCACCAGGATGGATGACCAGCAGTTGAGAATACAACGAGGGGGAACGTGTTGGTTGTGTTGAGTTATGTAGTGTCTCTACTTGTGTTAGGTTATTGCATCTCCTTCTGCACAAACTTGTGTGATAGCTTAGTTTAAAACTATTTAGTTTTGAAAGCGAGATCTCAAGATCCATGTTTTCACAACGTGCTTCCTGGATATAATGAATGATTTGTTTTGAACTTGCAGGGTCGTTAAAAATCAATTTGGAATTATCCAGGTTTTATCTTTACAAGTTTTGCAGGTATAAGTTTCCTATAGTTTAGGGAAATTATGTCAAAATGTTTAGTAACATTTTAAATGTATAACCTTTTCGGTTATGGATCAGGTTGTTGCAAATAGAATTGAGAATTTTCTTGTTCTTCAATCGATGTTCATGTGTATTGTCATTGATTAATCTCATTTTGTCAAATAGTATATATATTGGATACAAGAACTTCAGTTTCTTTCAAACTAAGTACACTTTTATTTGAAAAACATATCAATGAGTAAACTTTGCTTTTCAAGGTAAAATAATATTTGTTTTTAAAAAGTTTCAATCAAGTGTATTGGACCTAATGTAATATGAACTTTTGATTGTTATATTAAATTTTGACTCGTTCATCTTTCCTATCATTTTCAAGAAGAGGCATTCTGTTTCTACCAACTTAAATCTCTAACCATAGACAGAACAATCCTTGGACAAAGTTGAAAATAGTCAATATCTCTTTTCGTATGTTAAAATAATCAAGTGTGTCATATTTTAGTAAGGAAAAATAATTAATCTCTCTTAAAAAGATTCATATAAATTTACAAAGTTACTTATATACAATATTCTTCTTTCAATATTCAATAATTAATAAATAGTATCATATTCACTTTCGAAAATAAAATGTTTTGACAATATAATAACATATATATTATATATCTTGATACTTAGAATCACTTATCATTTTACAGTAACATAACTACTGATGCGTGTGATCAAACTGATGAATACTTCTCCATTAAATATTGTGCATCTGCATACGCATTTAATCACAAATAATTTTTTATTTTAAATCATATAACTTTAGGTACATTAGTTTAAAAGAAACAATTTTAATGCAGCTTCAAGTGCATCAAAGTACAATTAACTATAAGAATAATAATCAATCACTTAAAAATATCTCCATTAGGTAAATCAAACATACATGCATATATATCATGCTTAGAATTTTATGATAATAATTCAAATATATTACATCAAAAATTAAATTCATCATCAAATATTCACAATTCTAATAATTCACTTATGAATATTGAAATGTGTGACATACTTAGTATGATAAAATATTCACAATTCTAATCATTCACTTATGAATAAAAAGCGTATTATCTTAATAAACATGATATTCATGCATTATCAATACAAACTATAATCTGAATATTGAAATGTGTGACATACTTGAATGATGAAATTTAATACATAAAAGAAACATATTTTATGATAAAATTCAAAGCATTCATACATTATAAACCATTAGAACTAGAATAGGTACTAACAAAAATAAATATGAAAAAACTATATGATATTGCAAATATTAATTGAACCAATCACTTCCATCATTGCAATTGAACTATACTTTTGTTTTGTTAACGAAACACATAATTTATGTTTTTAAGAATGCAATTACATTTTAATTATTTTTTCATAATTAAATAAATAGATAAATTGCAATATTAAATAGACTAGGTTTAGACAAGTAGAGATATACTTCATGTATAAGTCTTCAAGGGACCAAATAGCCACCCAGTTAGCTCCACCTTGTAGAGTTTGCCGGGTGATAGTCTAGGTGCCTTGCTATGGCGTTCAAGAATGTGTGGGAAATATCCCACATGTGATCATTGATGGTACCAAATCCTCAGGATGGTTATTTGAGGGTTGAAGGTCGTCAGGTTTACTCAACTCGTCAAGATACTCTCTCCACTATAGGTTGCCAGTTTTTCAAGAGGGACACAAGACCGTAGAAGCATTTTAGTCTTTTGGCAAAAGTCATTAGACACCTCGTTGACGCAAGGGTCTTAGTGTACCCATTCCTTGCATTGTCTGACGTAATATGTTGTCTAATCTTATAGATATGCTTATATTGGTCACTTACTAGGGCTTCTTACTGAGTTTTATAGCTCACGCTTTCCTTCTGTGGGTTTTTTATACGTACTCATGAATTATATCAAATGGTTGATTTGGAGCTAGGTAGATCACGAGATTTAGCTAAATATGTTTTTTACTCTTATCTTTATCCTTACATTCCTTTTGGATGTCTATAATATGAGACATGATTTTCTCTATATTGCTGGCATTTTCTTATGATTTTAAGAGTATCCATTGATTTAAGTTTTATTTTTGTTAAACTATTTCGTTGGAATTTAAATCAAAGAATATTATTCAATATGTGTCTACTTGTAAGATATTATTTGTAAGCATGCATTATGGTAAACACCTAGATTGAGACCATAGTTTAATTTAGATCGGTTTCTTACATTTTCATTTTCATTTGGAAATTATGGCCGTCGTTTTCTTTAAATTGTCTGCATAATATTTGAGCAGAATTGAGACGTGATTTAATAGGCCCGAATGCAATGATGACTGAATGTAGAGAGTTCAAAGTATTAAACAGAATACATAACCAATTGGAGAAATGATACCAAAGAGTATATGTGTGATTGACATGCAAAGATTGCAATAGTACATTCTGAACAATTGTGACGAGATAAACTATTATTTTACATAAGTAACATGCGTTCACTTTGATCTAGTTGAAGTTGTAGAGTTTTTATCAACAACTTACTCGTTCACTTTTTTCATAAAGACGACATTTAACATTGATTCACCTAAAGGAACTTTATCCTCGTAATTTATATTAAAAAAATATGAACAACATTTTCATAATGATTTTAAAAGAAGGGCTTAAATGTCAAAATGTAAATAAGTGAGATGATATATACACATTAACTATGGGCTTAGTATTCTTGTTAGATCATATCTTGTATAAATATTTAATGATGTTAAGTTTGATATTGTAGAAGTTTATAAACGTTGCACAACACAGAATATTGGCATTATGGTGCCTTCGAAGGTGGAACCTAGAATGGCTTGTTGAATTGTTATGGGATCCTTAAAGAAGTGATTGTCGACGTCGTGTATATTAGTAAATGACGATTTATGTTGTTGATTGGTACAACTGTAACAATAAAAAAGGTAGATCACAATTTGATCTAGAATTATGATCAATTAACACGACCTAATTTTGATACAAAGACAAGCTATTTATCCTTGCAACCTAGGCTCACCAATTTTTTTATATAAACAATCAGGAATATGGTACAAATTGGAAAGTAGTGCAACAGGTCCCAATAAGAAATCATGAGATGTTGCCAAAGTGAAAGATATGGAAAATGAGCAGTAGACTTACTAGAATTCGATGGTAGAATAATAGTCAAATTGACTATCGAAGATAACATCTTGCACATGGGCTATGTTCAACAAATAATCGTTAATGAAACGACAACTAGGAGACAACCATTAAATAATGAGAATGAGTTCGCTAATGATAAAGAGGTTCAAGCAACAAGTGAACGTCATCAGAAAGTCTATCTTTCACTGATGATGATTCAGAATAACAGTACGGTTATTTAATTATAGATCATACGATGTAAGAGTAAGAGGTGAGGGTAAGATATTTTCTTCTTGATCAACAAACGATTTCTTTAGCTTCGAGCGTGAGACACAGATACAACAAACCATTAAAGCTCTCCAAATGCATCGAGTAGAGAAAAAAGATAAAAAATAAAAGTTAGAAGACAAATGGCTAGAAGTGTTAAAGAGCGTGCTAAGAAAAGTGAAGAAGCTGCAAATACCTCTAATGGACAAGGAGAAAATGCGAGCAATGTTCATGGAATTGATAAAGAGACCAAGGTAGGACTCCTAGTCATTTGAGACATATGATTCAAAATTGTTTATCTTAAAGTTCAAAAGATGTTGCACGTTTGTTGTCGTGGCTATCCACAAGTTAAAACAATTTAGTTACCTTTTTTATACGTTTTACAAAATCTAATGCATGTGTTTACCAATTCTAGCATAAAGTTGAATTTATTTGTTAACAAACGTGTATTCTTTTATAGTACTGGTCTATCATATGATTTGTGTGTTGGTCACCATGACATCTAGGGAGCTTCCGATTGTTTTGTCTTTCTTTTAGTTTGTTAGTTATTAGCATGTTGTACTTTGCTCTTTAAACACTATCTTCTCAACTCAGTACAATTTTTTTTGTATGAAACCAGAACTTTGGATTTATATATTGGAATTTTTCTTAGTTTGTCATCGTTTTAGAACTTTACATCTTACCACTTGCTAACTTAGCACAACTATTTTGACTAAATTTACACTACTAGAAAACACTCTTTTCCCGACTAGCCGTCGGCAAAATTGGCAATTTGCGACGGCAAATGTCACCGTCGGAAAAGTACTTGAAATGCATGAGACTAGGGATAAAAATTATGAAGATTTGTACGTAATGGCAATGGGACCCTCATCGATGGCGCAATCTTATAGCAGATGCATTGTTAATAAGGTTTGATATCACTCAATAACACGCGATAATCATAGAACTACTCAAAATAGTGGGATCATGGTTCCAGGTGAAGTCGGCACTCAAGAAGATCCATTGAATTATTATGGTG
>JBBMEG010069212.1:0-13381 GCA_037832605.1 Cyclanthera cordifolia
CCGGGGGGGCGCTCGACGTCGAGACGCGAAAGCCCCGACCCGTGCTCGGCGGCAGTGCAACGGTTTCGTACACGGCCGACGGACTGACGAACTTCAAGGTGGCCGACGGATCCCGTGACTCGCTCAAGGGCGTGCTACCGGCGACCCCGACGTTCGAGAAGATCCGATACGGTGCCACGCTGGACGTTCCGTTGTCCGATGCCGTCCAGACGCTGTTCGCGGTCAACCGCTCGCAAGCCGACGTCACCTACTTCCGG
Source organism: Cyclanthera cordifolia (assembly GCA_037832605.1). Lineage (NCBI taxonomy): Eukaryota > Viridiplantae > Streptophyta > Magnoliopsida > Cucurbitales > Cucurbitaceae > Cyclanthera > Cyclanthera cordifolia. The sequence goes on from JBBMEG010069212.1 coordinate 258, forward strand.
AACGCGAACTACGGCGGCCGCCCCTTCGGACAGCGCAGCCGCAGCGACAACTTCCTAGCGAAGGTGAACGCCGACCTGTCCCTTTCCACCACCCTTTCCGGTCAGATCGCCTACACTCCGTATGAAAGCCAGTCGTCGAGCGCGGCTGGGACCGACAATCTCATCACCAGCCACGGTGGCGGCGTGACAGGACAGGTCACCCTCGCACGACGCGGAAACGTCGACTGGTCGGTGCGCGGCAGCATCGCCCACAGCCGGACCGATCGCGACGCCCAGCTCTTCAATTATTCCGTACCTTCCTCCACGCCGACGGGCGCGTTCTGCGCCGCGACCAACTGCACAATCGGCGGCTTCGGCGACCTGACGCAGCGCCAAACGAACTACGGCCTGCTCGTCAAGGCGGCCGTGGAACTTGGACCAGGCAGACTGAGCGCAGGCATCGACCTGCAGCGCATCGACACGCTACGCGTCCGCCCCGAAGATGGCAGGGCTTATCAGACCGGCGATGTCGGCACCCGTAGCAACGTCGTGTGCGCCAGCCCGGAAATCCTCACCTGCGTCACGGGCGAATACGCCCTCACGCGCTACCAACTCTACAAGGCATATCGCGCCGACGTATCGCTCGACAGCGTCGGTGCCTGGACGGAGTACCGGCTCGAGACCGGGGCTTTCGACGTGCGAGCAGGCGTCCGGTACGATTACGAGAACTACCTCGGCAACCATAACATCGCCCCTCGCTTCTCAGCCGCCTATACGATGCCGGGAACGCCGTGGACGCTGACGCTCGGCGCCAACCGCTATTACGGCCGTTCGATGCTCGCCTACGCGCTCAAGGAGCAGTATCCCGACAGCTTCACCTACGCCCGAACCCCGACGATCATAGGTGGTCGCCGTATCTACGCGGACAACTGGACGCTGTCGGCGACCGGCCACGCCACCAGCTACTCGGGTTCCGGGAATCTGCGCACGCCCTATTCCGACGAACTCAGCGCCGTGCTTTCGGCACCGCTTCTTGGGGGGACAATGCGCCTGCGGGGCATTGATCGTCGCGGGGAGGATGAGCTGACGCGATCCACAGCGACGACCGTCACGACGACGCTGGCCAACGGCCGTACGACCACGTACAGCCTGTACGGCCTGACGAACGAGGGCTTCAGCCGCTACCGGGGCGGATCGATCGAGTGGCAGCGCAGCTTTGGCCGGCACACCCTCGCGCTGAACACGAACTTCTCGAAGACGTCCACCTCCAACGCGGACTATCTAGTAGCGGTGGACGACCTGCTCGACGACAGCCGCGTCGCCTTCGAGGGATCGCTTTACACGCTGTCCCAGATCGCGGGCCTGTCTGCCCGCGAAGACTATTCGTCGCCGTTCATGGTCAACGGGACCTGGACGTCGCGCTGGTGGCGCGACCGGATCATTACGAATGTCAATCTTCGCTACCGCGACCCCTTCCGCATCATCCAGGACACGGGACGCACTGTCACAATCGACGGTGGGCGATATGACGAATACGCCTTCGTCCGAGTGCCTGCCAGCATCGATGCCAATCTCAACGTCCAAGCCGAATTGCTGCGCAATGACGTTGGCGCGTTAAGCCTCGATCTGCGCATCGCCAACCTCTTCGACACGATACCTGTGCGCAATGCTACCGCGACGGCGCAGCCCTACCAGTTTGGTCGTTCCGTTTGGACCGGCCTTAGCTTCCGCTTCTGATGTTCTGGACCCGCCATACCCCACGCCTGGTCATCATCGCCTGCGGTGCCTTTATCTTAACGGCGATGGCGGACGATGTCCGCGAGGATGCGGTGCGTCTGAACGAGCAGTATGCCGGCGTTCCTGCGACGTGGCCAGCGCCGGTTCTGGGTGTTGGCGCGACGTTCGCGGAATTTGGACCAGTGCCAGCTTCGCCTCCAGTCAATCCGGCGTTGACGGCGATCGGACGACGGATGTTCGACGACCCGCGTTTGTCCCGATCGGGCCAAATCGCCTGCGCAAGCTGCCATCTCCGCGAACTGGGCTTCTCCAATGGGATCGCCGTTGCCTTTGGGCACGACCGCACGCAGGGCCGGCGCAACGTGCAGTCGCTCGCGACCGCAGCCTGGACCACGCCGCTGTTCTGGGACGGCCGGGTGGCGACGCTCGAAGAGCAGGCAATCCACCCCATAGTGGACGGTTCGGAAATGGCCGGCACGCTCCCCGTCATTGAGCGGCGGATCAACCGCGATGAAGGTTATCGCGAAGCGTTCAGGGCAATCGGCCACCGAGGCCGTATCACGCGGACGGAGATCGGCGGGGCGCTCGCCGCCTTCGAGCGGACGCTGCGCCCCTCGCGTAGCCTCTACGACCGGGCGATGACGGACGGCGGTCGCGTGCTGACCGACCAGCAGCGCCTGGGCCTTCACCTGTTCCGGACCAAGGCGGGGTGCGCCGGCTGCCACAGCGGCCCGCTCCTTACCGATGGCCAGTTCCACGATCTTGGCATCAGCTTCTACGGGCGTCCTCGCGAGGATCTCGGCAGATGGCGGGTCACCGGCAAGGCGGGGGACGTCGGGCGCTTCCGCACTCCATCGCTGCGTGGCGTGGGAAGGACGGGTCCATACATGCACAACGGCGTCCTTCGGACGCTCGCAAACGTCGTCGCCTTCTACAACGGCGGTGGCGGAGCTGGTGCCGGACGCGTACGCCAGCGTACGTCCCCAAGCGGCGCGCCCCTATCCGTCAAGGATCCACAGCTGCACCGGCTCGATCTCACCGCCGAAGAGCAGGCGGCGATCGTAGCATTCCTCCAGACCTTGTGATGGGGCAGACGTTCAACATCCGCACCGCTCAAATCGCCCGATAGGTGAGCGGCACCTCGAAGGTGTGGAACGTCGCCGAAGCTCCAGCGGGTGGGCGCGGGAACGGAGACGCGGAGCGCAGTTGATCAAGCGCAAGCCGATCGAGCCAGGTCATGCCGCTTCCTTCAACGATCTCGTACCCCCTCAACCTCCCGCGCTGGTCCACCGTGAAACGCATGATCACGGTGCCGCCCCTACTTCTTCCTGCGAATTCTGCCGGGTAACTCTTCTTCGCCTCGAGCCATGCTGCGACACGCCGATGATATTCATCAGGCGAGGATGCCCGATCGCCCGCCTCTGCCGTATCGGAGATCGAGACGGGAAGGCTGCTTGTGAGAAGCCGCAGGTCGGAGACCATTGTCCCCTCAATCGGCCGAGAGCCGGGCATAGACGTCGCAATCATGATCGGAGAAGGTGGCCCCTCTATCGCTGTGCCCCCGTAGGGCTTCTCCCCAACGAGAACCGACGCATTTCGCGGGGCGGCCATGCCGGCCATCTGGCGTACTGAGGTTGATGCGCGGGCTGTTCGAACGGACGAAGGCACTGGCTTGGGGACGGCAGAGGTAATCATGGAGACATCAAAGGTGCTGAGCGCGGTATCGACGGAAGCATCGCCGGCTCGATCAGAACCCCACCAGATGGCAAGGACGCCCAGGTGAGCAACAAGGGTCAATGCAGCTGAACGTGGATGCTGGAAAGGCATGACCCCGGCAATACCAACATGCTAATGATTATCAATACATTCTAGCCGATGGTTGAGATATCCTTGGTTCGACAATGAGGTGGTTTCGTCGCCGTTTTTCGCAAACGATCTCGTCGACATTGCGGTAGAGGGGTGTTCGTCCAATGCCTTACGCGCGGTCACTTTCTCGGCGATCGGCACAGGCTTGATGATCCGCCATCTGATGGCTGGTATTACCGCAACGGTGGTTATATCCAGCAGCTACGGCAAGCGGATGAGATTGCAGGTGGCCACCGTCAAGGTGAAGACCAAGCAAACACGCGCCAGTCGGCATTTTTGCGTCTTGCCCTGTCGGGCTGAGACAGCGGTCGTCCAGCTGCCGAGCCACTGGTTTGGAATGAAAGGCCGTTTAACCGCTTCCTTACCGAGAGTGGACCCAGAAAGCGACATTCACGCCCCCTTCCCCGCCGCCCAACTCCAGACGTTTGTTCATTTCCTCGTATGGCGTCTTTCGACATCCAGGCGAGCTTGGGCAATGAGGGACATTCGGTTGGTGATCGCAGGAGATCCTGCTATCTCATCGATCGCGAACGGGAGATCGACATGAGCCTGCCGAAGGCCGCCATGCCGGCGGATCTATCTGATGCCCTGAGCGTCGTCGATGGTCTCACCGGATCAAGAACCGATACTACGTCGATGCTGTTCGAAGGCCGTATGCTGGGTAATCCGGGCACAGCGGCAGGTATGCGCTTTGCCCAGGCTGGAGCGGCATCCAGCGTACCCTGGGGGTCGGGCAGGCCTGCCACGCTACCAAGGGGAGCCATCCGTTTAGGCGGCAATATCGTCACCGCCTCGGACCTGCTCAATCAGCTTCATGACGCCGCGGAGCGGTCACGGGTAGCCGATGTCATGCAGAGGTTCGGCCTCGATCGCGGGAGTGCGGCCGACGTCTTGGCGGCACGGGCATACGTCTGGGCACAGAATTACATCCCGGTGAACTACCGTTACTGGAGCAAAGTGCCATATTCCGGCCCGGTCAATGAGCGCGTCGCCGCTGGCGTGATGCGCTATGAACGCGCCCATCCCGGTACGGCTGGCCTTGCCTCACGCGGCGATGCCACAGCGATCGCGGCCATCGACAGGATCGTGGACGAAGCCATCACCGCAGCCCCCGCACAGACGCCTCTCGTGGTCGAGCGAACCTCTGCCGTATCCCCCGCTCTCAGCGCCAGTAGCACCCGCGCGAGGACCCTTCTTTCCATCATGGGTAACCAGCGCTGGCAGGCGCACCATCTGATCCCCTTTGCCGTCGTCGCAGCTTTGCCCGCCCCGGTGCAGCAGGCGATCGCCGCCTCGGGCTGGAAAATGGACTCGGTCGAGAACCTCATCGCGTTACCCGCAAACATGGCCACGTACGTATTGCCACCAAACCTGACCGAACTGCCGTTCCACAATGGCTCTCACGGGGTAAGCTATGACAACGACGTCAGGAACGCCCTTGGGCCCTTGGCCGCACGGGCAACGGCACTCACCCCGGCGTCGCTGAAGGCGCAGATGAACGCCATCTCCATGCGTTTCCGAGGCGCGCTGAAGACCGATCGCGGCCGCTATCACCCGCGGCTACGATGAAGCCACCGATGCTGTGGACCATTCAACCGAGCCTTGATGGCCTGGAACGATACTTCAAGCTGGCGGAACGAGAGGCAAACTTCAGCCTCATCCGCAACAAGGACGAAGTACGTGAAACGCGTACCTCGTCGGGATTTGACCGCGTCATCCCCGTGCTGGAGGTCCGAGACCCGTCCTTCAATCTCGATTTTTTCGAGGACGGCGACATCTTCGTGTCTCGCCGATTGGTCGACGCGATGGCCCTGCCCGATGGTGTGGTGTCATTCCATGAGGTGGATACCACCCGATGTGCGGGTCCCGTCCAGGCTCGCGACTACGTTACCATGACGATCCTCATGGAGGGCGATCCCTTGGACACTGAGCGTAGCAACGGCAGGATGGTCGAAATGATAGGCGCCGACGGCGTTAGCGTCACGCGGTGGGAGAAGAAGTCCCCGCAGCCTAACAGCCCCGCGCCCCGGGTGGTCTGGCGCAATGGCTACGCCCCCCCGGCAGACATCTTCCGTATCGCTGGCACCGGCTGGACCGGGGCCACAGACGATCTTGCGACGCGGGTCATTGCAGCGCGTGCGACTGGATTGAACTTCGTCGATGTCGCCGCGTCCGCCGTCACCGGTGAGCTAGTCGTGAAAGGTCGCTAATGATGGTGCCGTACATAGCGATGATGCTGACGCTTGCTATGCCGCCGGCGGACCCCCCACCACATCGTGATGGCACAGACGTGTGGGCGGTCGGCTACGCTATGACGATCGTGCGCAACTGCCGCGGCTGGGCGATGGAGCAGCAGGAGCAGCTTTACCGCAAGGGCATACTGCCCAAAGCTGCTTTCGGCACTCCGCGATGGCGTGCAGTAGAGGACAGCCTTCAAAAAGGTATTGCCGCTGCCGAGGCAACGCGATCAAGCCACCCACGCTTATGCGAGGATTTGCCGTCTCTCGACCAAACTCGCTGGAAGCGCCTCAGCCCGATCCTGAAACAAGGCTTTGAAGAGTCTGCGGGTCACCAGTGATCCCATCCCGCTATCCTCTATCGCCAGTGCAAGCGAGACCCATGCTCGGACATTCCCGGGCACCCGTCCGCTACAAAGAAATGGGTACCCGTTCATCGCCGCTGTAGTAATGCTTTCAGCGGCGAGATCGCAACGCCTTGCAACGGTGGTCGATTTCGCGTTTGATCTCGTCATCAAAAGCCTCACGAACGCGGGGCAAGCCATCAGCGCGAAGCCGCCCTTCGATAGATCGCTAGCCGCGATATAGACCGCTTTCGGCCATTTCCTGGGCCAGCTGCAGGATATTGGAACGAGCGTCGGTCAATTGGCGGTCCTCTGTACACCTCGCGCCTTACCATAGTGAAGCAGCAGGAGGAGGTAGTTCAAGGGAATGCCGCTATTGCGAAAACGACGGGTACCGTGACAGCGGCGTACTCATGCGGCTACGGTCAACCAAATTGGACAGGAGTAACCATGAGCTGGCTCGTCATTCTCGCCATCGGTGTCGGTGTGTGGTTGTTCTTTGCGTACAACAAGCTGCGGGCACTGGCGGAGCATGTCAAACGGCGGCAGGCGAACATCGCCGCTAGTGTCAAAAAGCGTCACGACATCGCCCAACGCCTCGCCGATATTGCCGCCAGCTACGGGGAACATGAGAAGCTGGCGCATTTCACCGTGGCAGAGGGCGATGCCAACGTGGCGCAGGCGAGCGCCGCGGCGGCTGATGCATCCCGCGTGATCGGCAACGTCCAGATGTTGGCGCAGCGTTTCCCCGACCTGAAGGCAAACTCCACCTATCAGCAGCTGATGCATCAGCTGGAGGAGATCGAGACGACTGTGCTCGATCGTCGCGAAGCCTATAATGCCGCCGCGCAGGACTACAATTCAACTCGTGGGAGCCTGCCGCATCTGTTCTATGCCGAGAAGCTGGGCTTCGCGGAGGCGTCCTACTTCGCTGTGGACGACAGCGGTGGTGAGCAGCTTGCCTCGTTCCGAACCGATGATGGCAAGATTCTGCGCGACACAATGGGTCGCATGGCAACAGTGGCGACCGCTCACACGCAGGCTGTCACGGCGCGCCTCAATGCCGGCAGGCCGTCGGCTGTCAGTGATGAACAGGTGGCGGGCCACGATCCGCACGCAGGATAAGCCCCATCCTGTACCGGAAGCACGCCGATATGATCGCGCGCGCCCTCTTTCACGTTGGAGAACGATATGAGGAACTCATGGTGCATTCTGGGCGCCGGTCTGGCGTGCCTCGGTTCGGCTGTGAACGGAGAGGCACCGAAAACCAAGGCTGGACCGCTCGAAACCATGCTGCGGTGTGCGCAGGGCACGGCCATCGCACGGCCTGCGGTGGAAGCCCGGTTCTCCGGTCTCGGACTGGTAAAGGACGACGAGGGCATCTGGCGACCTCGGCCAGCTGGTACCACTGCCTCATTGTTCGGCGCGAAGGTCGCCGCTGCCGTCGTCTTCGAGGCGGATGGCGAGACGAAGGCGTCCGTCTATCTCAGAGGCGTTGCCGTTAAGAGACTGGCAGCGGCGTTCGGCGCGAGCGAGATCGATGGAGAAGCCAATACAGACGAGCCATCTTATGTCAGACGGACGGGCAAACGGACCACTCTGCTGGTTGGCGCTGCCAGCGAACTGGATCAACAGGCTGGATCAATTCCGTATCAGTCCTCCGTCACCTGCCAAATCATCAAATAATCTCTCGTTACCGGCTGCTCCGGTTACGGATATGGCACGCAGAAGGTGCGAAAATCTATTATCGGCCTTTAGATGCTCCTCGATCTATTTTCGGCTCCACCTATCGCCCAGCTAAAGCGCCTATGCGGTGAAGGTGTAATGAAGTGGCCGTTTCGAAGATGAGATTGATGAACGGTAGCAATTTGTAGAGGAATAGGGGAACGATGAATCTTCGTTGGAAAATCATAGCGGTTGCCACCACTATCGCATCTGTAGTTTGCGCTTCCGCGGATGCTCAACCTACGGAGAGCGAGCTAATACTGTTACGGGCGCTGGATCATGCCTTCAAGCCCGGCTTCTTCAGCAATTCGGGCGGCAATAAGAACGAGGACGGGACATATTCCCGCACCGTAACAACGGGAGATGCCATCGCGAAGCCCACGTTCGCTAAACCCCTCGAAACGGCGAAAGCAGCGTGCATCAAAGCCGGTGGGGTTCTAACCCTCGCCATCAGCGCCGGCCGTTACAGCGGCAGCGTCCCGCAGACTGTGATCCAAGCGGGAGAGCAGCGTCTGGAAATCAACTATCCCTTACTTTACGGTCTATACTCCGATCTCAATAGCGCTCAATTTGATGCTGGTTCATTGGGCTTTAAACCGATGTTCCGGACGAGCCATTTTGCCGAACGTGCGGCAAAACAGGCCGACGCCGCACCTCCCCTTGGCTTGTTTCAATGCAGCTTGGAAAGTGGTGCCGGGTTGTGGGCAGTTGCTATTATGCCTGCAGGCATGCCCTTCGGCTATGATTTGCCGATACGGGTAACACCAATTACTCAAGACTGGATCAAGGCACATCATGCGCAATTGGCAAAGCGCTCCGAAGACGACCAGCGTAGGCGAATCGCCGCCGACCGTCGGCAACGCGGCGAAATTGATCATGCCAAGAATGAAGCAATCCGCCTGCGCTCCTTCCAGGCAACCGTGAAAGTCGGTAGTCGCACCAATTGCGGGATCGTTATTGCCATTCGTGATCCTCTTGTTCAGGTACAATTGCCACCGTACATCATTGGACCTTCGGGGGTACGGGATTTTTGGGTACCACGTGACGAACTGACGGACGCGACACCGCCTCAAGGCTGCAAATTCGGAGCGTAACGACCCACAACCGGCCATTCAGACCGCCTTTCCCGCTTCCCAACTTCGGCCGTTCATTCATCTTAGCAGAACGGACCCGTAGGCTCCGGCTGGTCCCGGGTAAACGGCGACATGTGGGACTTTCCTGCCCTTACGAGGTGATGCCTCGAACGGCCATCGGAAATCGACTGGAGATGGGCCGATTGCGGCCTGACTGCTCATAGTCGCCAGACTGCCAAAACGGACCGTGCGCGTTGTTGCGGGACGCTCCCCGCAGATAAGGTGTGCCGAGACCACGGGGCTCGGCCTCAGAGGAAGCCCCCGCCCCGAGCACGCGCTGAAACGTAGAGCTACACGAGAAGTAATCGGAAACGGCGGTGTAAGCTGTGGACGAAGCAACCGAACAGGTTCCGTATCCGACGTTGGCCCGGTAAAGCTTCATCCATGTCCGACCTTCCCCCTCTGGCGCGCCGACTATCCTGGGACCGGGGTGCAGACGGCATAAGCGATCTCGGCGAAGACCAGATCGCGGCGCTGCCCGCTCCGGTCGTGATCGTCGGGGATCCCGGCGCCGGGAAGAGTGTGCTAATGAAGACGCTCGGCGATACCACGGGCCACGTGTTTCTGCGTGCTGGCAGCTTTGTTCGGAATGCCAATCCGCAGCTGCTGGTTGGTGACGCCACCACGCTGGTGATCGACGGGGTCGACGAAGTCGGGGCAAATGTGGCTGGCGGGGGCGTCGAGGCGGTGCTCACCAAATTGTCCGAGCTCGGCAATCCCGCTTTCATCCTGTCGTGCAGAGCGGCGGATTGGCGAGGAGCCACCGACCGCGTCAGGATCAGCGACGACTATGGACGCAATGCGGTCGTGCTGGCGCTCGAGCCGTTCGACGTCGACCAGGCACGCGACTATTTGCAGACGCGTTTCCCGTCCGTCGACGCTGACGCGGTGCTTGAGCATCTGGCAACGCATGGTCTGCGGGACATTTACGGCAACCCCCTCACATTGCGGCTGATCGGCGAGATCGCGGAGTCCGAGCACGATTACATGCTCGACATCCTGCCGCCGCTATGGATGCGCGGCGACATGTTCGCGATGCGCGAATTCGTGACCGATAGCGTGACGAGCGTCTTCTTGTCGCTCTGGATCGACGGCCGCAAGCGCTTCTTCCATGGATACTGCGACCTCTCCGATCGCAGCACCCCGGAGAGCATGAAGCGGGCCATCATCGAGCGCGAATCGCGGCCGGTCCGCGCCATGACTCGCGACGAACGCCTCGAGCACATCTGGTCGAGCACTCACGACGACTATCGCGGCTATGCCGGCGAGCGCTGGCCCGCCGCGCTGCAAGGCAAGCGCACCGTGCTGGTGGCGTACGCGCTGCAGGGCGCGACGCACGCCCAGGCCGAGCTGCTGCAGCACCACCTCGGAGACCCGCACCTCGACGCCGACGGCGTGGCCGCCCTGCGCGACGTCGTCGTCGACACCGGCGCCCTGGCCCGCGTGGAGGAGCTCATCGACGACGGCGTCCGCCGCAGCCGCGAGGCGCTGGCCGGGGCCGACGTCACCGACGAGGGCCGCGCCGCGCTCGACGCCCTGGTCGACGCCGCCACCGCCCGCACCACCTGAGCACCCGCCCCGCTCCGGCCCCACCACCCGGGGCGCCTCCGGGCCGGTGTGACGACCGGCACCTCCGCGGCCTCCCGGGCGGCGACCCGCTCCCCCCGCTGTGAGGATGACCGCGTGACCTCCCTGCTGTCCCCGCTGGCCGGCGCCAGCACCCGCCGGCTGGCCGTGCGCCGCACCGTCGACGCGCTCGTGCCCGGCCGCCAGCGCGGCGTGGTGGGCCCCACCGACCACGTCGTCGTGGTCGGCGCGGGCCTCGCGGGCCTGTCCGCCGCGATGCGCCTGGCGGGTGCCGGGCGCAGGGTCACCGTGGTGGAGCGCGAGGCGCACCCGGGCGGCCGCGCGGGGCGCATCACCGCCCCCGCGCCCGACGGCGCCGGTGACTACCGCTTCGACACCGGCCCGACGGTGCTGACCATGCCCGACCTGGTGGCCGACTGCTTCGACGCGCTCGGCGAGGACATGGCCGACTGGCTGACCCTGGAGCCGGTCACCCCGCTGTACCGGGCGAAGTACGCCGACGGCTCCACCCTCGACGTCCACGCCGACCCCCAGCAGATGGCCGAGGAGGTGCGCCGGGTCTGCGGCCCCGAGGAGGCGGCCGGGTACCTGCGCTTCGTCGAGTTCGTCTCCGAGCTGTACCGCGCCGAGATGCGCACCTTCATCGACAGGAACATCGACACCCCGCTCGACCTGCTGCGCCCCGACCTGCTGCGCCTGCTGCGCCGCCAGGGCTTCTCCAAGCTCGCGCCGGTCGTCGGGCAGTACCTGAAGGACGAGCGCCTGCAGAAGGTGTTCTCCTTCCAGGCGCTGTACGCCGGGCTGTCGCCCTATGACGCGCTCGCCATCTACGCCGTCATCGCCTACATGGACTCCGTGGCCGGGGTGTTCTCGGCGCGCGGCGGGGTCAGCGCGGTGCCCTCGGCGATGGCGGCCGCGGCCGCCGCCCACGGCGTGGAGTTCCGCTTCTCGACGACGGTCGCCTCGGTGGAGCACGCGAACAGCCGCGCCACGGCGGTCATCACGACGGACGGCGAGCGGATCCCCGCCGACGCCGTCGTCCTCAACCCCGACCTGCCGGTGGCCTACTCCGACCTGCTCGGGGTGGAGCACCGCCGCCTGCGGCCGCTGGTGTTCTCCCCCTCCTGCTACCTCATGCTCGCGGGCTCGAGGGCCTCCTACGAGGACGCGGCGCACCACACGATCCTGTTCGGGCGGGCGTGGAAGGAGGTGTTCGCCGAGCTGACCGGCGGGCGCCTCATGAGCGACCCGAGCGTGCTGGTCTCGACCCCCACCGTGAGCGACCCGAGCCTCGCCCCGGCGGGGCGGCACGTCTACTACGTGCTCTTCCCCACCCCCAGCCTGTCCGCGGGCGCGAAGCACGGCCTCGACTGGAACGAGGTGGCGCCCCGGTACCGGGAGCACGTCATCTCCACCCTGGAGCGCCGGGGCTACCCGGGCTTCGGCGAGGGCATCGAGGTGGAGGACGTCACCACCCCGCTCGACTGGCTCGACCGCGGCATGGCCGACGGCGCCCCCTTCGCCTCCTCGCACACGTTCGGCCAGACCGGGCCGTTCCGCCCCGGCAACCTCTGGGGCGAGAACGTCGTGTTCACCGGGTCGGGCACCCAGCCCGGCGTCGGGGTGCCGATGGTGCTGATCAGCGGCCGCCTGGCCGCCGAGCGCATCACCGGCGTCGACCGCTCCTACCGCTCGCGCGCGTGGCGCTGAGCCGCCGGGCCCCGGGGTCGGCGAGCCTCGACGCGGCCGGCATCAGCGACCCGCAGCTGCGCGCGGACCTGCTGGAGTGCCGCCGCCTGCACGCCGAGCACGGCAAGACGTACTTCCTGGCCACCGCGCTGCTCCCCCCGGTCAAGCGGCCGTGGGTGTGGGCGCTGTACGGCTTCGCGCGGTACGCCGACGAGTTCGTCGACTCCCTCACCGACCCCGACCCCGACGCCCTGGTCTCCTGGTCCGACGGGTTCCTGGCCAGCATCGACGGCCGCGCGCAGCCCACCGAGCCGGTGGGCCGGGCGATGCTCGCGACCGTGCGGCGCTGGGACCTGCCGCTCGGCACGGTGACGGCCTTCCTCGACTCGATGCGGGCCGACATCACCACCACCCACTACCCGACCTACGCCGACCTGCAGGGCTACATGTACGGCTCGGCCAACGTCATCGGCCTGCAGATGCTCCCCGTGCTGCAGCCGCTGCCCGGTGCCGAGGCCGAGGCGGCGCACCGCGCCGAGCTGCTGGGCGAGGCGTTCCAGGTGAGCAACTTCATCCGCGACGTCGGCGAGGACCTCGACCGCGGGCGCACCTACCTGCCCGACGAGCACCTGGCGGCCTTCGGCGTGACCCGCGAGCTGCTGGAGGCCGGGCGGCGGGCCGGGCCCGACGCGCCGCTCGACCGGAGGGTGGAGGAGCTGCTGCGCTTCGAGGTGGCCGAGAACCGCAAGGTCTACCGCGAGGCGGAGCCGGGCATCGCGCTGCTGCACCCCACCAGCCGCGACTCCATCCGCTGCGCGTTCGAGCTG
>JBBMEG010069234.1:0-13380 GCA_037832605.1 Cyclanthera cordifolia
CGCGAGTAACCCGGCCGTGAAATGGCCGTCCTTCACGCGCCGGGTTGGGACGTTTAAATAACCCGGCGGCCCAAACGTCGGGTTATATCCCTACCCGACCCGAAGCGCCACCCCAAACAGCCCCTAAGTAAAAAAAGATGAGCAGACGAAACATAATAATATCAATTTTGACTAGTTTAATTATTAAGCTAGGATGTTTATTTTTTAAGTACAATCAAAACTTAATTATCTGTGTTCAAAATAAGAAAAACTTAGTTATTTTAAAATTACAAATTTCAAAAACACAATTTTGAGTTTTAATGTTAACATAATATATTTAAAAAAATTGTATTTTGAAAAGAAAAAGATAAACATAAATAATATAATAAAAAAACAAATAAATTAAAGTTGCAGCGCGTTTGGATAGGGCGAGTTGGGATGGAAAGGGATGAGAATTGTTAGGAAGACAGCGTTTGGGGTGGTGGGTTGGGATAGGAAGTGTTAGTAAAATGTTGTTTGGGGTGGTGGGTTGGGTGTGATAAAAGTAGATTGATGAGATTTTTTTTTATAAAAAGTAAAATAGATGTTTTTTTATAAAAAGTAAAATAATTAATAAATAATATTTTTAATTGAATATTCATTAATATTTTCAAGTTTTTATTTTTTAGAAATCAACATAAATTTCATTTCTTATTTTATTAATCTTATTTACTAAATAACATATTTAAAATTTATTTACATTTTATTATTATTTATGAAATTTAAAATTTGTTAAAGTTAAATGATCAAAACAATTACAAATATTTTTAAAGGACGTGATATAAAGTATGAATTTTTTTTTTCCCAAAATTTTTAACTATTGTTTAAAAATAAATATGAAAATAAAAGAAACATATTTTTTTATCAAATGAAGTAAAATAATTGATTAAATAAACAATAATCAAAAAGATCAAATACATATATATAAATAATTACAAATATGATTTAAATAACAAGATATATGGTAAAAGAATACATTAAATATTGAAAATAAAGTAATTAATACACATAAATACAATATATACAATTTATAAATAAATAAGTTAAATAGATTAGTTGATTCATTTAAAAAGTTTATGGTTCGAGTTATAAGTTGAACAACTTATTTTTGATTAATCTATAATTAGAGTTAAATATTTAAGAGTATTTAATATATATAATTGTGAAGTGTAACAAAAAAGAAAAAGATTGAAAAAGAAAAGAAAAAAAAATGAATGAAAAAGTAAAAAAATAAAAAAAAAAAGAAAAAGAAAGAAAGAACGAACAAAGAAGAAAATAAAAAGGAAAAAAAAGAAAAAGAACGAAAAAGGAAAAAAAAAATTGAACAAGGAAGGAAGAAAATAAAAAGGAAGAAAAATAAAAAGAAAAAAAAAATAAAAGAAAAAAAATAAAATCAAAGGAAAAGAAAAAGGAAGACGGGCGAGTTATTCCGGCGCATGGTCCACACGCGCCATTTCAAGGCGTCTTAAGAACCAGGCGGGCCAAACGCCAGGGCCCAACCCGGCTGCGCAAACGGGGCCTTAGTAAGAAATTTCGACTTTAAATTTTATTTTAGAAAGAATTTTGGTTTGATTCTAGTTTTGAGAAAAAAAAAAAAAAAAAAAAATATATATATATATATATAAAAAAGTAAAAATAAAAAGAAAAATAGCTCATGTCTAATGTCAGCTCACAAAAATAATTAAGAAAAGTTAAAAGCGTTTTAAAAAATATATATAAATGTTAAAAAAAATAAATGTAAAAGTTTTGAGAAAAAAAAAAAAAAAACGATTCATGTGTTGGACCCACAAGTCAATATTCACCAACTTGTTTTGCACCACTGGCCAAACGTCAGGAAAGAACTTTTTCCTTCCCTTCCCGGTTGGCAAAACGTGCCCTTAAAAGTTTATGTATTGGAGGAAAAACTTCACTATATTTGCATGAGAATAAAATCTCAAATAACAGTTTGTTGGTTACGTAAATTAAGTTGCCATATTTTTTTAGATATTTTCTCTATTGTTGTTGAGATTTAGTTTGTCATTCTATTCAAATTCTTAGGGATTTTCCATGCGTAAATGTAACACTACATCTGTACTTTCATCAAGCTGAAATATACAAACATACAAAGATCAAACTCCTCTCTTCATTACTACCATTATTTTAACTTGGTATCAGAACTTTTAATGGCCAACCGTAAACGATCCTCAGCTTCTGCAATGAAACATTGCACCCACCCAACAACAATCTTCAATAGCCCACCCCTCAACCAACTCATCCTCAACCAAATAACATCCATCAAGCTTGATAGAGGAAAGTTTCTCCTCTGGAAAAATCTAGCAATGCCCATCTAGAGAAGTTATAAGTTAGAATGTCACTTATTTGGCACGAAGCCTTGTCCCCCGAAGTTTATTAATTCCCCTGAAGGAGCAACTATACAAGGAGCAAGCTCGAGTTCAACTGCGGCAGCTGATGGCATTTCCAGCACAACTCCCTCTCAAGAATTAAATCCTCTATATGAATCATGGGTCACTGTCGATGAACTCGTGCTCGGATGGTTTTATAACTCAATGACGTCGAAGTACGTTGCAATGCAAGTAATGGGCTACGACACATCTAAAGACCTATGGAATGCTATTCAAACCTTGTTTAGAATTAAATTAAGAGTGGAAGAGAACTACTTAGAACAACTCTTCCAAACCGCTCGCAAAGGTAATTTAAAGATGTGTGAATACTTACGTACTATGAAGTGTCATGCATAAAATCTTGGACAAACTAGGAAAATTGTACCTGATCGAGCATTTATATCTCAAGCTCTTCTCGAGCTTCATGAAGCGTACAACCCCGTTGTAGCCACCATGCAAGGAAAACCTGATATGAAGTGGATTGATCTTCAAAATGAGCTTGTAGTTTTAGAAGCGATTGAAGTATCAAAATACTCAAAGGACTCATGTGACCTTCAACTATAATGCCTCGGTAAATATGGCAAATAAAAGCAACAACAATCTCTGGCCCACGACCTCAACAAAATGTGAATGGTAACAATGGTGGACGCCAAAATTTCAACTTCGGTTCTCGAGGAGGGGGAAATCAAAATCAGCGAGGCAAAGGTCGAGGACATGGGTCTAATAACTTCTCAAATTATCAGTTTACCAACTTCTCAAACAATCAGTCAAATCAACTGATATGTCAGGTATGTGGGAAGGTAAGCCACATTGCATTTTTGTTAAATGAGTTCATCCCAACTCAGAATTGGAATAGGAACCATGGTCAAAATATGGGTGGTGCTCCAAACAACAACCCCACGACATTTATGACGACATCGAGCAATAATCCGTTCACTACAAGTCCCGAAAGAGTAACTCGCCCGTCATAGTATGCTGATAGTGGAGCATCGAGCCATATCACTATAGACTATGGAAATCTAAATAACACCACTGAATATGGTGGTATGGACCTAGTAGTTGTTGGAAATGGCTCTAAATTACCGATATCTCATGTTGGTCAAACTTGTAACTAATGGAAAAGATAGCTTAAAACTTATGTTGTTCTATGTGTGCCTAATAATTCTATAAATCTTGTTAGTGTTTTTAAGCTAGCACAAGACAATTATGCATTTATTGAATTTATGACAATTATTGTCTTGTTAATTAGGACAAGGTTACGGAAGATATTTGGCATTGTTCAAAGGAGCACCCAGTGATGGCTTATATGAGCTGGAGAACACTAAAGTGGGACTAGCGGACACCTGTATGCAGGATTCTTTTACAAGAAATAATACTAGATTTTTTCTTCCATGTGTCAATGTAGTTGTGACCAAAGATATTTGGCACAAACGGTTAGGACATCCCACGTCCAAAGTTTTGAATTTTTTTCTAAATAAGTGTAATCTCCGGTAAAGGAAAGATAGGTTGTTGAATTTTGTCACTCTTGCAAGTTAGGCAAAGCTCATGCACTGCCATTTTCTAACTCTCACTCTCGCGCCTCTGAAATGTTTGATCTTATTCATTCGTATTTATGGGGACCTGTTCCAGTCTTATCAACGCATGGCTTTCGATACTATATGCTTTTGTTAGATGATCATAGTCGATTTTTATGGCTATAACTTTTGAAACAGAAGAGTGAAGCATGTGCAACATTTAATCACTTCATAACAATGATACAAAATCAATTCACAAGAGCTATTAAAAAGTTTCAATCAGACAATGGTGGTGAATTTGTCATAATTCACAAAAATATGCAATCAACTTGGCATCCAGTCTCGTTACTCATGTCCCTACACGTCGGCTCAAAATGGTCGTGCAGAACGAAAACATAGACAAGTTGTTGAAGTCGGGCTCACGCTATTTGCTCAAGCGTCTATGCGAGTATCTTTTTGGTGGGATGCATTCTTCGTGGCATCTACACTTATTAATAGTTTACCAACTACAACTCTTGACGGGCAATCACCTATTGAAGTGGCTCATGGAAAAACAGTTGATTTTCAAAACTTTCGAACATTTGGTTGTGCATGTTTTCCCAATCTTCGTCCCTATCAACAACATAAGTTTGATTTTCACTCAGCAAAATGTGTCTACCTTGGCCCTAGTAGTAATCCCAAAGGGTTTAAATGTCTTCATTTTAATGGCAGAGTTATTATTTCCCGACATGTTATGTTTTATGAGAATGAGTTTCCATTTGTAAGCCATAGCCAACCTTTTCCCCTAAATAATGGCCTACAACCAGTATGACCGCATTAACCTTACCAAATTTACATTGGTTGCCCGTACCAATGAGTCATTCTACCTTATCTCAATCATCGACACCCGTAGCTACTACAACTACTCACCCACTGATTCAATCCAACTCACCTGCTAAGTTATCACCATGTCAACCACCTAATAGTGACCCAACACCTGAATCGACCTCAGCAGCATTAGATTTGCCTTCCTTACCAGATCACAATACTGTCACTTCTCATAAGTCAACCATTCCCTCTAAGCCTTATTCAATGTCACTTCAGCCTATTCAACCCTTTTGTCCTTTATTTTTAGCTCATGTTTCCTCTCAACCTATGATAACTCGTGGAAAGGCTGGCATACTCAAACCAAAGATGTGGCTCACTAAGAAGACAAATTGATTAGTCCATCACATAACCTACTCGAGTTAAGGACGCACTAGCTACTCGTTAGTGGAAGAATGCAATGGATGATGAATATGCTACCCTTGTTAGAAATAAGACTTGGCACCTTGTTCCTTACAACGAGTCCTACAATGTAGGTGGTAGTAAATGGATTTTTCGTATTAAAAGAAATCCAGATGGCACACTTCAAAGTTAAAAAGCCTGTCTTATAGCAAAAGGGTTTCACCAAAGTCCAGGGGTAGACTTCTTTGAAATCTTTAACCCAGTCGTCAAAGGGACTAAAATTCGAGTAATCCTTGGTTTGGCCGTTTCTTACAGTTGGACATTACGATAGCTAGACTTCAATAATGCATTCTTAAATGGCGGACTTCATGAGGATGTATTTATGAGTCAACCGCCAGGGTTTGTTGATGCTAGTAAACCAGTATATGAATGTAAACTTGATAAAGCATTATATCGGTTGAAGCAAGCCCCACGAGCTTGAAATGATACTCCCTAACTGACATTGATGAAATGGGGTTTCACTACCTCATAGTTGGACAATTCTCTTCACATCTACAAAACAAGCAACACAATTGTGTCATTACTTGTGTATGTTGACGATGTAATTGTCATCGGTAGTGATCCTATCTTGATTCAGCGCTTTATTGACACTCATGATCATACGTTTGCATTAAAGGATCTTGGTGTAAACTACTTTCTGGGCATTCATGTTCATTAATTAGAGTCTGGTTTGCTTCTTAACCAATCAAAATATGATGATCTACTGCATAAACTTGAGTTTTGCGACCTCAAACCAGCTCTTTCCCATGTGCAGTAGGCACGCAGTTGTCCATTAGTGAAGAAGTTCCGTTGGAGAACCCCTATCAGTATCGCAGCACCATTGGTGCCTTACAATACCTCACAAACACGCGACTAGACATCTCATATATTGTTTACAACGACCCACGGATATTCACTAGCAAGCAGTGAAGCGAGTTCTTTAATATATCAATGGTATGAAACACCTCGGTATTATTTTCCAACCGTGCTCTGATCTATCTATGTCAGCATTTTGATGCTGATTGGGCTGCTAATGTGGACGATTGTCATTCTATGGCTGCTTATTATGTTTTCATTGGAAATAATTTGGTCTCTTGGTCCTTGAAAAAGCAAACTGTAGTTGCTCGGTCTAGCAACGAGTTCGAGTATCGTGCTTTAGCTCATGTCTCCGCTAAAGTCATTTGGCTTATGTAACTTCTAACCGAACTAAGTGTACTTCAACTGACAATTCTTGTTTTATAGTGCGATAATCTAAGCGCTAGAGCCTTAGCTGCGAATCCGATTTTTCATACACGTACAAAACATATTGAGATTGATGTCCATTTTTTTTGAGATCAAGTTCTTCGTCGAACTTTGGAGATTCGATATGTACAATCAGCCGATCAACGTACGAACTATTTAACAAAGCCGTTGACTCATTCACAGTTTCAACTATTAAGGAACAAACTTGATGTAGTTGAACTACCACTAACCTCATTGCATGAGAATACAATCTCAAATAATAGCTTGTTGGTTAAGTAAATTAAGTTACCATATTTGTTTAGATATTTTTAATTGTTGTTGAGATTTAGTTTGTTATTGTGTCCCAATTCTTATGGATTTTCCTTGTATAAACGTAACACTAAATGTTCACTTTTATCAAGCTGAAATATACAAAAATACAAAGACCAAACTTCTTTCTTTATTATTGCCATTATTTTAATTTTGTGGACCCAAATAAAACAAAGCTCAAAATTAAAAAATTAATATTAGACTTTTAAAAATTTATAAACAAAAATATAAAGAGTACTTTTTATCCATTCGGTCGTTATTTTGACATTATAGAAAATAAATTCAGTGACATATATATTACCTCCACTTAACTATATATTTTATTTCAAAGCAAGCATAGCTCAGCTGATATTTCAACATCAACCATTATTAAATTAAAAATCAATTTTTCATGAGCAAGGGAAAAAGTAATTTTTTTTTTTTATAAATGTCAAAATTAAAGAAAAAAATCTAGTGTAAAGCACTAATTTTAGTAGTAAGCTTCCATCAAATAAAATCGATAATTCTAATCAAATTAAACATATTGAAAACAATTTCAACAACAAAAAAAAAACATATTGAATTGACATTCATTGAAAAGTAGAACTCTTTTTATTTTGATTTCTAAACTTTATCTTTAAATTTTTAAAAGTTTAATTTTAGTTTTTAAACTTTTAAATTGTTCTATTTTTATCCCTCAACTTTTATATTTTTGTTCTATTTTGATCCTTGAATTTTCAAAAATTCAATTTTTATTCATAGACTAAAAATAAATAAATACTTTTTTTTGTTATTTTTTTTAAAAAAATATTTCATATTTTTTTTATAAACTTTAGAAATACGTTCACATATATTTCTAAAGATGTATTAAAATTATTAACATTATTGAACTATTTTTATTTAATATTAATTTGAAATTTATCATAAGAACAAATTTTAAACTTTTATTAAAATATATGGACTAAAATTAAAATTTTGGAAGTTGAGGGACCAAAATGAAACAAATTTTAAAGTCAGAGACTAAAATTAAACTTTTGAAAAGTTTAGGGATTAAAATGGAATAAACATGAAAGTCTAGAGACTAAAATGATATTTAAAATATTTTGTAAATATTTTTAAAATGTATTATAACTAAAATAAAGATATTGTTTATCTACCAAAAGGTTTGGTGACGCTATGATTTTATTATTTGGTGGTAAGCCAGTTCAACATCACGTTACAGGTTCGATCCTGAATCTATGCCCTATTTGTAGGACTTGCGGTCTCCCTTCCCAATATGTACTCAAAGAAAAAAAAACTAAAATACTATTTTAGTGTTTTTCATTTTAGTCTTAAACTTTCAAATATTCAATTTTAATTTTTAAAACATTTGTTTTAGTGCAGGCGTTTGACTTTAAATTGTTTAATTACCTACCATAGAACAAAATCTTATAATATATTAAATTTGAACCCAACAAATTTCAAACTCGATTAGAATAGTTAAAAATAAACTAAAAAATACTTTTGTCGCGGTAATTTAATTGAATAATATTTGTTGTTAAAATAGAAACAAAAATTTCAATTTTTTCTTGTGAATATCAAATCACTACTGCAAAAGTAGCCATGAGAAGTCATGAGAACTATACTCATGTGTGCTTCCTCTCTCACTGTGTGCTTCTTTCTCCAACCATGTTGGTTGCGAGTACCCCACCATCTATTGAAACAATATTATTGATGTTACTACTGTCTTTGAGGTTATTACAAATAAAGTAGGAGAGACCAACGACTGGCTGACCTTTTTTTTTTATAAAGGTTACGAGGTCTAAACCCTAAAACCTAAACCTTTTTAATGCGAGATCCTCAATATTAGATACTGCGGTGTTGTGTAATCAAGAGTACTATATGAATCAACTTCAAATTCTCATCCCAAACATGCAAATCTCTAAAAGTTTTGGATCACAAACAAAATGAACATTAATTTGGCACATGTTTTTCTTCAATTTTAGACATCATCTAGGTCTGGGACGCCCTCAAAATGGCTGTAATCCATTCATTCTATGGTTAACAATATCCATGAGAACTCAATTCTCATGTCTTTAACACACCAACACATTACAAAGTATTGGTGAAGCATCAAGTACATATATAGATTCAGCATGCATTAAGGCAAATGAATCCACTGTCACATTTTATTTCAATATCAATTATTGAACATGCTCAAAAGTCATATGAAAAAAAAAGGAAATTCCCATTGGAGGTATTATATGAAAAAGAATTAATAATAGGAGCTGGGAGTAGTGTAGGTCAGCATTTAGACTTGACATTGTTCTTGAGGTTCTCAGCATTGTCTTTAATGGCTTCTTTGGATTCTTCAGCTTTGCCAACCACCTTTTGTTTGATGTTTTGAGTTGTATCCTTCACTGTTTCCCATGCCTCTTCCACTGTTTGCTTTGCCTTCCCAGCCATGTCTTGTGCTGTTTCACTCACTTTCCCTCCCACTTCTTTTGTTTTCTCACTTACCTGCAATTTCCATATACACCCACTTCCAAACATTTCAACTTCTTTAAATGTTCTTCTAAATTGTATCACAAACTAATTATAAATCTACACAAATTCTAAATTAGTCATTAATTAATATGTTTAATAATACTCATTAATATTATTAGTACATAGTATGAATTATCAATAACTATATTTGCTAATAGTTTTTTTTTATTGAAAAAGGCTATATTTGTAATTATTTTTAAGAATGGAATAGTCTAATAAATTTGATTAGAGATTACGGGCCCGTATGAAATTTTGAAAGAATATTTTCATTCTAAATACTCTAAACAACTAGATCCAAATAAGTTTTTTGACTGCAATCATTACTAATCATTAGATCCAAATACTCAAAATAAATTTCATTCTAAACATTCTTAAAATCTGTTAAAGGGGCTTAATGTTTTGAAAAAAAAGGATGACCTGTTCAGCGGTAGAGGCAGCCTTGTCTTTGACTTGTTCAGCAGTCTTCTCAGCGTCTCGCTTCATACCATCAGCTGCTGCCGCTGCTGCTGCTGCAGCAGCATGTGAACTTGCCTGCATTTTTCATTTCCATTTCTCTTTTATTTTAATAAAACTTCCCAAATTTCTTATATTCATATCGTTTTTTTTTTATTTTTTTGCTTCATTCACCTTCATGTATATATGATGTCAATGGTACTTTATTTTCACCATTTCTTTCATTATTATATATTTTCATAAGAAATAAAGTGTATTTGATAACTTTTTTTTTTTTTTTTTAATTTTTTTGATGAAGAATTTAAATAAATATAAGCTTAAATTTTGAAAACCAAAACAAAAAAATTAAATAGTTACGAAAGAGGATCTTATAAACTAACATGTTTTGGTTTGAGAGAGAGGAAAGCTTTTGAAGTGAATGGAGTTTTGAGAAGAACAGATCGAGCTCGATGAAGCATTGGGAGAGTTGGTGATGAGGCCAAGAAGCTTGCCATTTTCTAATATTGAATTCTGATAGATGTTATTTTCTTAATTACTTTACAGTTCTGATGAGATGTGGTATTGAATTTGCTATTTATAATTGAAAAGGGTTTGAATTATTTCTTGATCACATCCATTTGTTGTGGAAAAGAGGCTTAAGAATAGGTAGTGTTAGTTTTAGATCAACACCACAAATTTCTCTCTTGGGTTCAGAAAATTTCATGTGGGTTTTATTTCCACAAATCACCACCAATTTAATTTCAAGAATTACTAATTAGTTAAATTTGAGAAGGGCAAAATTGTCAATCTCAAAAGGTTTTAATCTCTTTCTTCTTCAAATCCAATAAAATTCATTATAAATATACTAAGCATAAATATTGTATTATTATAATTACAAACTTGTTATAAAAAACTTGTTTATAAGAGATTAATTACCAGAAGTAGAATGCATGTCAAGTAAGACTATGAAGCCATAGTTTACATAATCTACGTTGTAGATTAGAGTTTCAAGAAATCTTTCTTTATACACTTAAAAATTACCTTCTAATTCTACTTAATTTTTTTTAGTACAAATAGAGAATTGAAGGACTCGAATAATAGATCAAATATATAAGTACATCATTAATGTTAGCTGAGCTATCTTTGCTTTACTCTTTAAAAAGAATGTAAGTTGAGTTTGGCTAAAGCACTAAAAGTTTTTTTTTTTTGATTGACTCTTTCTAGGTATTTGAATAAGAAATTATATGAGTAATTTTAAGTGAATAGAAATTAGGATTTAGGGATAATTAGTAACTTTCGATGCCACTAGGCCTTTCAATAAAGTTAGAAATGAAATGTTATTTTGAGTAGTTAGATACAGGTGATTACAAATGATTAATTATTTTGAAGGGTTAAAAATGAAAATTAGGTCGGAAACGATGTGGACAAAATCATTGGTTTAGTTCGGTTTTGATTCGATTTTCAATTTTTATTTCAAAAAAAAAATATTTATTTTTACAAATTTTATTCTCATTTTCAATTTGATTTTTATTTTGATTCTTATGATTTTTATTTTAGTAACAAAAAACAATATTTTCAATAAGTATCACAATATTTCCAGTGGTTTTACTTCATACTTCACATCTAAATTTGTTCTTACATCAAATTCAAATATCAACCTTTTTTTATTATTATTATTTATATATTAGTTCGATTCGATTTTTTATTAGTTCTTCCATCAAGAACCCGATTCTGTACCGATATATTTCGATTTTCTAAAATATAAAATCGAATAATTCAATATTTTTCTAAAAACCAAAACATCCATTAGATTGATTTTGTTCGGTTCGGTTCGATATGTCGGTTTTCAATTTTTTTCTTTCACCCGTGGAGTACGGTTAAGAGTCGTTTTTTACTACCAAATAGAAAGATGGAATGTTAAGAGAGAAATTTTTGTTATTGGTTGCAGATAAAGGCACTTCATTTATATGATTGCTTAAGAGCAAACAAATCAACTTCAACATGGGGTTTTTAGACAAGGAGTTTATTGATGTTGCAATGGCCTTTGATCCACAATGGAAAATGGTTTACCTTTACAACAGCCAATAATATTACTTTTTATTTTTCTAAATTCTTTTAGCTTTTATTATTATTTTATTTTTTTTGTTTCTCATTTACTCTTTTATTAATCTATATTTCAGGTCAAGCGTGATCAAGGAAGAATTGAAAAGTGGGTTCTCAGAAAAGCCTTTGATGATGAACAACAACCTTATCTCCCTAAGGTCTGCTTTGTGAATTTCACCACCAGTTTCAAAAAAATAAGGATAAATTATTAATTTAGACAGATAATTAGAGTTTAATCAAAATAATTTGTATTTTTATGATTAGAAGAAAGTTAGAATTTCGTAAGATAATTTTAAAATTAAAATTTAATTCTTATGATTTGAAAAAAAGTTTTAATTTAGTCGTATAGTTGTATAAACTATAGATAAAACATAAAAAGTAGTTCTTGTTATTCATAATGGATGATATACTTGTAACTTAGTGTTAGAATATGGCCTGAACTTTAATTAGGATTCTTTGTTTTTAATTAAACATAATTTACAATCAATTAGTTAAATAAATAGTTAATAATAATTAGGGTAATTAGTTGAATTGTTAGGTTGGTTAATTTTGGTTAGGAGGTTATTTAACCACCTAAATATTGTAATATGTTGCCATGCCTATTTTACCCTATGCACTCGTTTTATTTAATATAAATATGTGACCTCATTAACATAAATCCCTAAGCTTTTGATTTTACTCATTTTGAAAGGAAATTGTCAAAATTAAGAGACTTAATTTTGTTTAAGTCTTGGAAGGAAATTGCTAAGAGCTAATTAGGGTGTTTTTGAGCAAAATAGAAGGAAAGAGAGGAGTGTTTGAGTAAAATACTCAAACCTTGCAAGAGAGAGCACTACTACAAATAAGGGAAAAGGTGTCGGTCAAACCAAAATATTTTAAAAAACACGGATATTTGGTGTCGGTCACATTTGGTGTCGATTTTTTGGTGTTGGTCAGACCGACACCAATGATCAAAAAACCGACACCATTTACACTTAAAAAATCGGTCAAAGTGACCTTTGGTGTCGGTCCGACCGACACCAGCAGCCAAAAAACCGACACTAAAATCCCCACTTCAAAAACCGATCCAAATACCCCTTGACCGACACTAAAGGATATTGGTGTCGGTCCGACCGACACCCAAAGTCGGACCAACACCAAATTTTCTTTTTTTTTTCCCTCATTTCTTCTAGTTTTCTCCGACAACCCTCCATTTTTTTTATCCCTTTTTTCTTCGAAACCCTCCATTTTTCTTCTTCTTCTTCTCCCAAAAACTTCATTTCTTCCCCCAAAAACTCCATTTCTTCCCCAAAAACTCCATTTCTTTACTTATTCTTCTTCCCCGCGGCCAAAAACACATATTTCTTGGTTTTTCTCCCTTCTCATCGAAACCCACCATTTTTCTTCTTCTTCTTCCCCCAAAAACTCAATTTCTTCCCCAAACTTCATTTCTTTACTTCTTCTTCTTCTTACCTGCGGCAAAAAACACTCATTTCATTTTTTTTCTCCCTTCTCATCGAAACCCTCCTTTTTTCTTCTTCTTCTTCCCCAAAAAACTTCATTTCTTCCCAAAAACTCCTTTACCCGCGGCTATTTCTTTGTTATTATCATGTATTCCATACTTTTTTATAGTGAAGTTCTACTAATTAGAA
>JBBMEG010069245.1:0-13378 GCA_037832605.1 Cyclanthera cordifolia
TCGGGGTGAGTTAAGAAACTCAGTAAGGTTCCCGTCGGGAACGATAACACAATAAAAGAATCATAGACAGAGAAAAACGTGCAGTTACAACGCCGAATCATAAAAGTCCCTTAGGATCTAGATAATCAATCAATGGGTGATCAAATAAAATAACTCCGGGGCTATCCTGAAGGACATGCCACTCCCGGGTCTCTCTCTAGGAAATCGATGCACACATCCGGGGCTACCAACTAGGGCATGCCACTCCCAGGTCTTCCAAGATCATCCACTCAATCATGATCACAACATTCATAAAATAGATAAGACAAAGTTCGTAACTAATCCGGCTACGAGGCAACAACTACCACTATTCTCAAACTACTTTAAACTACGCATACTAGTAATTAGGCTCTAAGCTCGTAAAAGTGTCAAGAAGTCCCCTTACCTTGTTCGAAGGATTTCGCGCTCCTTTATCGTGCTCCAATTACGCGTCTCAGGTCCGTTTCCAAGCTTAACTAAGCAAAATAATTTAAACAGTGCAAAACAGTACCAAAAAATGAGAATTTGACCTCGAGACCATAAAAAATGGAGTCGGAACGTCGAAAATACTCAAAAAACACTACCCGAACGTTTTCCGACGAGGCGGCGGCGCGTGACCGGAACAGTGACCGGCGGCGGTAGCGCGTGCAACGGCGATGGCGGCGCGTGGCAAGGGCGACGGCAGCGCGTGAAGACTACTCGCAGGGGACAGCGTCTGCTGCTTCGGGTGCACGTGGCGGTCACGGACTCGCTGCTTCTGGCTTGGGCGACAGCTCCTACAGGTTCGGCGACAGTCAGCTTCGGTGTCGGTTACGTGGCAGGTTCGGACTGGCAGGCTGTGGCGGCGACACGCGGCGCTGTAAGATTGGGGCGGAGCTGAGGGCGCAGACCGACCACGTCAGATCTGGCGCTGTCGGCTGCAGAGGTTGTCGGCGATGTACCTCGCTGCTGATTGGTCCGAGACAGTGGCGGGCGGCGGCGTCTGAGGGCCTGACACGCGGCGAAGCAGGAGCGGTCGGACACTGATTTCGGCGGTGGCTGTCGGCGGCTTGTGGGCTGTGCACGGAATTTTATACTGACGGCGCACGAAAACAGAGAAAACCTAATGAAAACCTTATCATTTTGGTGTTTTGGCTTTATTTATAAAGACAAAACCCCTGGTAAAATTACCAAATTGCCCCTAGGGCTGGAAATGACCAAAATACCCCTGTTTTCCGAATTTCGATTTTACAACCTCCGAGAATTAACTTTATTGACCCCTTTAAACCCAAAATAAATAATAATAATTAAATAAAAGCTTCCGGGGTTCCCGGTAAGTCCAAAATTTACGAAACTAACCTTGTTAAGCAGGGATTGAAAAGTCGGGCTGTTACATAATATATGAGATATATTTGCCATTTTCGAAAATCTCTTCTACCTAAAAAGGAAGGAATTTTCGTTCCCCTAGCGAGGAGATGAAATTTTAGCAAACAAGAAAAGCAAACAAAAGGCCTCAACCTCAATTTATGTGGTTTCAAAATTTGCATAAAAAGAAACGGAGAAGATAAAATATAAAGATCCAAGCTTATGATGAAGCAAAAACCCTTGAATCTAAGAGATTAACATCTTCTTGTGGATTTAGAACAACCAACACGAAAAATGCTAGATTTTGATTACCTCTTTGATCAAAGATCTAGAAGCAAGATATGAAAGATCTTGTTCTAGATTGAGTCACTCCACAATCAAACTTGATCAATGTTAGATTGAATGGATCACATGCATTCTATCACAAAAATTGCAAAGGAACTTAGAAAATGGCAAAGAACATGCTCTAAATCTCTAAGAAATGATTTCTTGTAGAGAACTATTTTTCATTCATCCAAATCTCTCTTTTACAACTAAATTCATGACTTTTATAGCCTAAGAAAACTAACTTCAAAATGTAACATATGGTCATTTGAATAGTCATAACTTCTCTATCCATCAATGACATATTGACCACTTAACCAATCTTCGTGTGTCGTGTGCCGCCTGCTGCAGCATCGTCGTCCCACCAATGTGGGAGCCAACCAAGTCGCAATGGGTGTCGCTGCTATATTGCCCAACGCCACCAACAGCGATTTGAGAGCCACCTCGAGTCTGCCGCATGTTGACTCTGCATTCGATCTCACCGCTGCAGTTCAACATCCAATCTTGTCATTCAAGCCAGGTTTGTCTCCCAAACCTGCTTCGACCACCCAACACGCGCCACGTCTCCTTTGTTGCAGCATTTGTCTCCCCGCGCGTGAACTTTATTCTTCGACGAGCTTTTCTCCACGTGCCGCTGCTGACCACTATTCTGATCACTGTTCTGACCACGCGCCGCCGCAGGTCATTTGAAAATTTCCAGATAGTGTTTTTGGGGATTAATTATTTTCGGTTAGGCTTTAGGGTTTAGGGTTTATGGTTTATTTCTTGAACTTATTGTCGTTTTATTTAATAAATGAGGTATTTATTCGTCATGTCTCAATTTTAAGGGTCGTTTTAATCATGCATCTAGGGTATAGGCGTAGATGTGACCCTAGTATGGGTAGGGCCTTTACATATATCAGCCAATTTTTCTCAACAAACTCTCCAAAATGGATCATCATTAACATAGTTCTCGAAGCATCTTTGTGCTTGACAAATCATAGACTTCCTTGAATGCTCTTGATGAAACATGTTGCAAAAAGAATGTTAAATGACAAGAAAACATGGACCTCACACACAACTCACTAATTTTACACTCGGAACACTCATGTTTATATATCACAAACAAATGTAGGCTTTTGAAAGTGGCTAAATTATGATCAATGGTAGGCTAATATATAGAAAATCTTGTAATAGTGAGCCTTACAAATCAGCCAAGACAAGAAAATTATGAAGTAACGAAATCATGAACAAAAACAGAAACATTAATAGAATAAAAATAAAAGTTGTTCCAGAATTTTGAATAAATTGCACATTGAATAAGAATCAAACAAACAAACATATGACATTACTATTTTCAATAAGTGACCTTCTTGACAGTTAAAGTTAACAAACAGATCTAAATTTCAGTAGAAGGACAATTAATCAAATACAAACGTTATCAAGATGTATAAACTGGAAAAAGGAACATTGAATGCAGTAGTTATAAATTGCGGACTGAATAAAATCAAACGAACGAATGTATTACTTTATTTATTTCAACAAGTGACCTTAACATATAAAGATAATGGAAAGATCTAAATTTCAAATGGACATTTATTCAAATACGGACGTTATCAATCTGTTTTAAATGAAAAAAAAAAAAGAGAATTGAATTTAGCAACCATAAATTGGACAGTTTCACAAAGATTTGAATTTTTTTATTTTCAAAAATGTGTGCAAAGTCCTATAAGTGCTGTTGGAATACAATAAGAATTCAAGAGATCAACATGAACAATTATACTTTTTTTTTCAAGATCCAAAAAATGATTAAAAAAATATGGAATCAAGATCAGAACAAATGTTGAATGATAATGGATGAAATTGAAAAAAGTGGAATTGAGAAGAGTTTAGAAAAGATAAAAAATTTGTTGGAATTTAAAGAGAGAATTAAATCTAGAGTGGGCCACAAAGATGCAACCTATGCTCTAATATCAAATGATAAGACAAGCATGATTCACATCCCAAAGATTCAAACTTATAATGAAGCATGAACCTTTGAATCTAAGAGATTAACACTCCTTATGGATTTAGAACAACCAAGAGGAAAAATGCTAGAATTTTGATTACCTCTTTGATCAAAGATCTAGAAGCAAGATATGGAAGATCTTGTTCTAGATTGAGTCACTCCACATCAAACTTAATCAAGGTTAGATTGAATGGATCACATGCATTCTATCACAAGAATTGCAAAGGAACTTAGAAAATGACAAAGAACATGCTCTAAATCTCTAAGAAATGATCTCTTGTAGAGAACTATTTTTCACATCCAAATCTCCCTTTTACAACTAAATTCATGGCTTTTTATAGCCTAAGCAAATTAACTCCAAAATGTAACATATGGTCATTTGAATAGTCATAACTTCTCTATCTATCAATGTCATATTACCACTTAACTAATTGTAACCTAAAACATAAAAAAAAAGTTTAAAATTGAAAAATTGCATAAAATATTCTAAAATTCTAAAATTAATGTTTATTTTGCTAACTCCCAAAGTTCTAACTCTTCTTAAGTAATTGAAGACCTTATGGGTATGATTAAGAAACTTGAAACCATATCAAAATACTTCTTCTTCAAGATTACTATTGAGAAGTGCATTTTTGTTATCAAGATGATATAATGGTCATTCAGAGGTAACATCGATAGACAGAAATACGCGAATCGAATTGATTTTTGCAACAAGAGCAAATGTCTCTTGGTAGTCTATACTGTAGGTTCGAGTAAAACCTTTTGCAACTAGTCTTGCTTTATAGCGTTCAATACTTCTGTCGTCATTACATTTTTACAGTGAATACCTATTTACATCCAATTGTTTTCTTTTTCTTTGGTCTTTCTACAATTTTTCACGTGTAATTTTGTGTTACTGTATTCATCTCCTCCATGACGGATAAACTTCAGTTTAAATCATTATAGGCTTCTTGTATGTTCCTTGGAATAAAAATATTGTCAATCCTAGAGGTGAATGTTTTATGATTATCAAACAATCTTTGATAAGAAAGATAATTGGCAATCGAGTATTTTGAGCAACTACGACATCCTTTCCTTAGATCTATTGGAATATCAAGATCATGATTATTATGGGGGGAAGATGAATTACCTGGCTGTTTAGTATCATTTTTTGGGGAATTGGATTGATGTTGTAGTAAGTCCACTACCTGATCAATATTATTTTGAATAGATGAAACTCTTACATAAATTTGAGCCTCGGCAATGTGATAAGGAAAATTAATTTGTAGTATTTCTCCTCTTGAAGTTGAACACTACATTTTGCATAGAATGACTAGGACTCACATTGTTATGACAAAAAACTTAAAGAAGGGAAGGTTGTTGATATAATTTTCTTCAACGTTAAAATTCTCCTACTGAAGCAAATTT
The DNA here is from genome assembly GCA_037832605.1 of Cyclanthera cordifolia. NCBI lineage: Eukaryota > Viridiplantae > Streptophyta > Magnoliopsida > Cucurbitales > Cucurbitaceae > Cyclanthera > Cyclanthera cordifolia. The sequence goes on from JBBMEG010069245.1 coordinate 5,081, forward strand.
TGTTAAAAAATGATTTATGCTCACTAAAAAGGACATCTAAACTTTCAAAATATTTTTTATGGAAAGGATCATAGCTACGATATCATTTTGTAGTCGCATTATAGCCGAAAAAATTGTATTTAGTTGCTCGAGGTTCAAGTCTTGACCAAGAAAATTGAGGAAGATGAACCTAGGAAATACACCAAAAAACTCTAATTCGTATATTTGAGTATAGCCTAACATTGAGAAAGAAAATTTTAAAGTAGTCAAGGGGAGTTTCAAAATACATATTTTAGACAACATTCTGTTGATAAGATATGCAATGTAAGAATTGCATCACCCCATAAATAAGTGGGAACATGCATAAAAATAATAATTGTATGGTAACCTTCTTTAAATGTCTATTTTTCCTCTCAACAATTTCATTTTGTTTGGGAGTGTTTCTATATGTAGACTGGTATCCCTTTATCTTTGAAATTTTTTTTCGAAATTGCATTAAATATTCAGTCCCATTGTCAATGTGTAAAATTTTTATTTTAGTTTAAAATTGATTTTCAACCATAATGTAAAATCTAATGAAAACACTTTGAACATCAAATTTTTTTTGTTTAAAAAATTAACTAAGTTTAACATGTATGATCATCAATAAATGTAATAAACCATCTTTCTTTATTATTAGTCAAAATTTTAGACGAACTTCAATCATCACTATGAATTAATTAAAAAGATTTTGAGGGTTTATAAGGTTTTGACAAATATGTATTTTGAGGATTTTTAGCAAAGATGCAATCTTCACAATGTAAAGTTGAACAATCAATATTTTTAAAAAATAAGTCATGAAATAAATATTTTAAATACGAAAATCTAGGATACCTAGCCTACAATGCCAAAGTAAAATAGTTTCTTTAATAGGATAAGAAAGAATACTACTTAAACTCTGAGCATTTTTATTACCAGATGGTTCTTCTTTAAAGTAGTAGAGTCAAGTATATTAGCACGTACAATCGTTTCCCTCGACTATTGATCCTGAAAAATATAGTAAGTAGGAAAGAAGGTAGCACGACAGTTAGCATCTTTTGAAATTTTGCTCACATATAACAAATTACATGCTAATTCGGGGCATGAAGGATATATTTTAAAGTCAATATTTTATTTAAGAAAAGTATTCATCTTCCTACAATAGAAGTGAAACTAGCGTCAGCATTTTTTTTTTTTTTTTTTTTTTTTGGAATACAAAGAAGTGTATGATGTAAATAACTGACATGAACTAGCGAAATGATTAGATTCTCTAGAATCAATGATCCATAGAGATGAAGTAAGACAATATAAAACCAGAGAAGTATTACCTGATTGTGCCAAAGAAACATAAAGAATTACAGATGACTATGTGATCTTTAGTAGTTTCAAAAGTTGATGATCAGTTTGCACTCTATTTAGAGAACTAGTGTCAGCAACAAAATCACTTTTAGTATTAGATGTAGGAAAAAACAGACCACTACTTGCAATTATTGTTTTCCATTTCAAAAAATAATATTGAAAAAACGAAATAACCAGGAATCGTAATAAAGAAAATAAAACAACCAAATACTAAATTGATTGTCATAGTCACCAAGCGACATAGAGAATCAGACTATGTGACAACTTAACCTTATAAGAAGATTGTCAGTTTGGATAGTAATCGCTTTAGATCTTGCGTCGTTTGTTTTAGTCACGAGTTTAATTTGGTTTCGAACCGTCGAACCAAGTGAAAATGTTAAAAAAAATATCACTGGTTTGAATAAAATAAAATAAAAAATTTATGAAGAATATATGACTAAAACCAATAAAAACATATACAAAAAACTAATATGTTAAAAAAAAAAGTGAAACAATTGGAGTGTTGGAAGAGCAAAATACGTTCTTTGAAAAAATTTAAGAATTTTCAAGAAAAAAAAAAGGAAAAAAAGCCAATTGGCTCTTTGGGACACGTGAGAGAGATAGTGGATGGACAAACTAGAATAGGCAGTTGAAAAAAAAAAAATTCACAAAAAATGAAATTAAAAACACAGTGAAGGAAATTGATACTTAACCGAATGTGAATAACCACAAAAATGAATATTGCAACAACTAGAAGTAGGGTGCACCTTTTGATTTTGATGGCAAGAGTTCCAGTGGTGCTAAAGTTTAAAGAAGGAAGAGGATTTTTCACTTTGATACCATGTTGATTTTGGAGAGAATAGAATTAAATTCTTATTCTAATAATGGATGAAAATAATGTTACCATACTCCTTAAATAGGAGAAATCCTACTCTTAAAGAAGGTAAGTTTACAATAAGGAATGATTTACCAAAGAAATAAAACAAAGTATGAAATATACAAATATGAAATAAAACAAAATCATATAATTCTACAATATCTTATTAAAATTCTAATTCTGTTTTTGTTTTCTCAACCAGTTTGTGCACATACATATTTATTCTTGAAAAAAATATTTGAACCACGAATAAACATAGAGTTTTTTCATTAAAGTATATGAATTTGGTTGAAAAACATGATGCATTGTGATATAAGAAAGATAATACTCTCACTTAGAGAACTCATCGCCGTGTATTTTGTTTTTCAGTATGATATTTGTGAGATGTTCATGGGCCGGATCATAAATAATTTGTATTTAATTATTGATTTTTCTTCGTATAGTTCTTCTGACTTTTCTACTTCATTTGTTTATTATACAGTACATGTCTACTCTTCATTGAAATAACACACACCATTTATGTTAGAAAGAATGAAGGTTTAGAAGAACCAAGAACTCTACTGTTACTAATTTTTTGTGATTGCAAGTGATCACTGGCTTTCATCTTGGTTATCAAAATAATAGTCGGATGTTGTTAAAAATTATGTAAACAAAGTCCATATAAAACATAATTATTTCAAACAGAAAGCCCAAATGAAACAATGTAAAAGAAAAAATGCCCATTTATCTTGAACAGCCCAAAGTTTTACTTGAACCGAACCAGTGCAAATGGTTCGGTTATCTTGAACCGATTCAATGAACTCAAAGACAAATGTACGGCTGATGTTGAGCATGAGAAGCAAAACTTGTAAGGATGAGATGATGTCACTCTTCACTTTACCTTGTCGGTTTAGGCTGCATGCTTCACACGTTGAATCCACTGAAAATCGAAGAATAAAACCTTCAATGTTCTACTGTACACCTCATTTATCTTTCTCAATTGACCTCGCAAAGAGATGGCTGAGGTTCTGGCGATTTTTCGCCAGAACCTTGATCCATCTTCGTCATTCTTGCCTTTATTCTTGATTCTTTGAGCAATAGTGACGATCCAAGATTTCATCACTTGGATCGTTGCTTCCTTGCAAAATTTCTATGTTCTTTGTGACAATTACAGTAATAGATTACTGTAGTTGTCACAAAAGAGATGAATCTTGACTCTTCTTTTACTCAGAGATCAACCAGCAATACAAACGGTAACCTCTCTTTGCTTTTCTGTCTTTTCTTTTCTTCATTACTTAGTTTCAATATTGTTCTCTGTTTTAATTTGTTCTTCCTTACTGTATTTTTAACTCAACAAAAAACCATAACACAAACGAACTGAGATGGATAAAGAGAAAGAGAGAACGAAACAAGCATTTAACGTGGTTCGGCTAAAGCAAGCCTACGTCCACGGATCCAACGAGCCAGGTACTTTTATTTCTGTAATTTTTCAAATGCTTTCCTGTTTTCGATACATCATACATATGGAAAAGTACGAGTTATTTATATACAAGTATTATCCGGTGCAATGTAGTACACAAGCTCTTAGGGTAGTGCCTAAGTGGTTAGAGCCTTAGGTGGTTATGAAAGAGCTTGATAGAAGTTAGGTAGATGCTGTTAGGAAACAAGACACAAAACAATGAAGTCTTTGTACCATAAAGCCTTCTATAAGAGAAGTGAAATGGGCAAAGCTTTATTATTCAGAAAATAACAGATGTAAGCTTAATTTATAATTTCACTTCCACTTTTGATGTTAATTTTAATCACATTTTAAACATATTTTGTTGTGTCTATAACACAACAAACTACTAACCACACTTTTTTCATGTCTAGCGTCTAACACGTCTTTTCACTAAGCTTGAAAAATTCTAAATGTCTCATCCAACGTTTTACACGGCACAATAAAACCCCCGAAAGGAAAATAAAAGCCAAGGTGCACCCTTGGCATCTTGCTTCATTGAGGCGCAACACGCACACTAAGCTGTGTGCCTGGCTCGACTTCCATGAATCGCTTGGGCGCAAAAGACACGCACCTCCGGTGCGTTTTTTATTTTTCAAAATACGTCAAAACCAAGACATGAAATCTTGCAGAAAATTAAAAAAAAAATGTGGAAGAAGACATTATAAAAAAGAAGAAGAGTTTTTTTGTAAAAATTAAAATGAAAAGTCCAGAGTAAGGAAGAATATGGATATAAATAGAAGTGAGAGATGATATGACTAATGCTTTAATATTTATAATAATAATAAAAATAAAGTTAATGTATTTATTTATTATTTTTTTCAATTTTCTTTTTATAAAATATTTATTAGTGGAATCTTTATCTCCCACATTTTTTTATAAATTATCTTCTTAAATAATTTATAATTCGAAAGAATCTTAATTATTTATTGTTATTTATAATTCAAAAGTTAGTGACTATTTTCGATGGTTTTTAAATACTTGCGATGAAATTGGCCAATGAGTTTTTTCAAAGTTAATTTATGAAATTTATATTCTAATATTTCTTTTAGATTTATTGAATGTTTCACTGATGATTTTTTTTTTCAAGGATACAATAACATAAAACAAAATTAGAAAATGAAAATGAGATCTAAATCATAAACATAGGGGTGAGATCCGCGACAAATCAAGAAGAAACACATCTCGAGCCTCGAAAGGAATGTCTTCCATCCACTGCTTCCTTACATTCTCCATGGCAACGATTTTTGCAAGTCTATGTGCTTGGAATCTCTTCCACACCACAAAAACTTCACCTAACAAAGACTCTTCGATAGATGCAAAATATCGTCCACAATAAAACTCACCTCATACTTGCATATTGTAAAACGCTGAAGAGGCTTGCAACCCGAGAAGCATCAGTTTCCATCTCAACTTGCCAAAAATCTAACTCCAAAGCCGACTCAATGCCATCATGAATTGCAATAGCTTCAACTTATTATGCATCCAATAAACCCATAATAGCTCTACAAGAAGAAAATAACATCTCCCCCTCAAATTTCTACAACCACACCAATACCACAAACTTCTCCACTTTGATTAACTGCAATATCTGTATTTATTTTCAAAACAGCATCTGACGGTAGCTTCCAAAACCTCTTCAAACCCACAGATGTAATATTTGCGCTTGGATTAGTAAGGGACTTATATGGGCGGCGCGAAACTCATTCATATACTAAATGTAAAAATCTCAATCATTCTTTGGACAAATCCTAAGATGTCCAACAGATAACTCCATAGACCTACTAATGAAAGTGTTCCTATTGCTCCAAACTTTTCCAGCACATTTAAAGCGAATTCTTCAAACTCTTGAAGCTGAAAGTCTATCAAAAACAACAATAATAAATCAGCAGCTTCAATAATTTGGTTAGGAAAATCAAATTGAACAAAATGAGTAACACTTCAAGACTTTATTGCTCTTTTGCACCTCTAGATTACCATAAAAAGCTGTCTCAATATTTTTCTAACATATAGCGCAAATAAGGTCACACTTAATACCACACTTGATGAGGTTGAGTTGGGAAGGAATAAAATTATGATGTCCTCCAAATAAAATTGTTCACTTTATTAGGAATGTCGGAGCTCCAGAATTTATTCCACCAATACTTCATACATATATATATATATATATATATATAGGATTTGAATTGGATGTGTTTGCTTGAAGATGAGAAGCCAACAAATAAGCTAATTTTTGTAATCGTTAGTTTCACATCATTTGAGGCAAGCTTAAGATCACCATTTTTTTACTTTTTTTATAATCTTATACTTTTTTTGTTGTATATCTATATATGTTTTTTCGTCTTCTGAAAGTCTTACTTTTATTCTTTTGTCTTTTGAATATTTGGCATGCTGATAAATAGTTTGAATGTTTGATGATGCTATATAACAATTGTATAATGTTTGAAGCTTACAAAAATTAGCCAAGTATTTTGATACTTGTGTAACTATTGTGTATACTTTGATAGTTGTATATTTTAAATTATTACTTTTGAGTGAGGTTTAATGGTATTATACTCTATGTCTATCTTCATCTTTAAATTTTGTGAACAATAACAAGAGGATATGTATCTTAGTGTGAATATAATAAAAAAGAATTATTAATTTTTTTATATAACCTCAAAAATAAAACTCGCGCCTTTTTTGCATTTCGCACCTCAAACTTCAGACAACCCTTTGCACCTTTAAAATATTGGTCTCGTCAACTTCCACCTGAAACACATTCTTCAAGCTCTCACACGCCATCTTCAAATCAACTCTAAGAAACATTTGTCTTCAACTCCACAAACCATTTTGATCGAGCTTGACTACCCATTCATGAAATGAGAATTTCCCTAAAAATGTAAAATAAATGAGAAAATTAATAGATAATTATATCTAGAAAACACTCTTCAAGCTCTCGCACCTCTTTTCACTTGTTTCGTGGTATTATCTATAGTTAAAATTTTCAAATGTTTTATTAGACTTATAAAATTAGATCTAAAAAGTATTGTTTGAGTTTTATATTTCACTAAATATATGTGGTCTAAGTTTAATGTTTTTTATGTTAAACGTAATACATATTGAACGAACGGGTAATAACAAACAATTTGAAATAATAGATACTATTAAAAAGTATGAACATCTATCTCAAAATTAATTGGATATAAGAGAACTAGCACAAGTTATCTTAATTGAAGAATCTTACCTTTCTAATGTGGGACAAATGACCACAAGGTGAATATCTTCAACATGTACTACGAGTAAAACTCCCCTACACAGATCCCTACATTAGGTGCCACACAAGTTTAGCTTAAAAACAAATATTAAAAAGTTGCTAAAGTTATGTGACACCTAATGGGCCACATAGCAAAAATGTAGGGCTTCCCTACACATTCATGTGTAAAGGAGTTTTACTCTATGTACTACAAAATGTTCATATGATAAGATCCTCACTACATCCAAGGTCTGATACCACGTCATAAGGCCAAAATACAGAATAATTGGTTTTTTATTTTAAGCATTCGCAACGGTCTCGAACCCAAGATGCTTGACATGCCAAAAATACCTCACGCCTCAATCGTTGGGTTGCCCCTCATGGACAATTTCGATGTAATGTTAAACAAAAAGTCTGAAATTGAAAGGGATTATAAGCCATTGAAAATTTATTATTCATCTCTAAATTTTGACATTAAATTCAAACATTTGCAAGTTAAATTAGTTATAAATCGAGCTTACCAAATAATATAAAGTGAGAGAGAAGAATAATCATTTTGAAGTTTTTTTTTTTGTATTTCTCAACGGTCAATGACATATTTATTCAAATAAAATTAAATATTTTTTCATTCTAACGGTGAGGATATTTTTTAATAGTTATAAGTCAAGAGTATTTTTTAAAATTTTAAAAGTCAGTGCATTTTTTAAACCTAATTTAACAGTTTTCATTCAAATTTAATGGTAGGAGTATTTCTAAAACATTTTATAAAGTTTTGGAGTATTTTTAAAACTTTTTAAAGTTCATGAGCAATGTTGACAAAAATTTTAAAGTTCATGGATATGTTTGAAATTTAACCTTATATTTATGAGTAAAATGTTCCTATACATGAATGTGTATGGGAGTTCTACTTTTTACTTATGTGGCACATTAGGTGCCACATAAATTTAATTTATAAATAAATATATTAAAAATAAAAGTATTTGTGTGGCACCTAATGCGCCACAGAAGTCAAAGGTACGGCTTCCTTACCTATTTATGGGTAGGAAAGTTTTACTTAGGGGGCGTTTGGAGTGGCGTTTCGGGTCGGGAAGGGATGTAACCCGGTGTTTGGGCCGCCGGGTTATTTAAACGTCCCAACCCGGCGCGTGAAGGACGGCCATTTCACGGCCGGGTTACTCGCGTTCTTCTCCTCACTTACTCGCCGGGTCACGCGCCTTCAGTTACTCTTTCTCTCTCGTTCAAATTTCATTTGCAAGGTAAACTTCACTTTCTCTCTTGTTTTCTCTCTCGATTTTTCTCTCTGATTCTCTATGGTTTCCGACTTTTCCTTCGATTTCTCTCTATGGCTTTTGGTATTCTCGAATCTCTCGTTAT
>JBBMEG010069266.1:0-13375 GCA_037832605.1 Cyclanthera cordifolia
AACAGACTGAGATATATATTAATTGCTTTTATTTTTTTAGATAAATTATAAATTTGTTTCTAAAATTAAAAAAAAAATTTAATTCATATAGTTTGAATAAATATAGAATTTAATCTCAATTTTTTGAGAAATATAGCATTTAGTACATATGATTCAATAAATCTTAAAAAATAGTCTTATTTGTAAATCTAAATAAATTAAGTACGTAGCTGTAACTTATGTATAAATAATACATTTTCTGTCCAATTACTTACTTATCTCACACTCCCATTATTAAAAAAACAAATAACTAACTTCTTAGCATTTTATTCAACAATAATTACAAACGAAATATACTATTTTTTATATTTTATTAAATTTTAAAGATTAAATTATAATTTTTCAAATCATAGAGACTAAATTGTAGATTTCTCCAAATCACAAAGACTAAACTCGAAAATTTTAAATTATATGAACTAAACTTTAATTTTTCTTTAAACAATATAGACCAAATTTATTATATACCTTTGTTTTTACTTTCTATTTTAAACATTTACCTGGATTTTTTTCCCAGTCTGTAACAACCTCAAAGTTATAATACTTCAAAGTACATTCATGAGCTTAGCAAATCCATTCTCATTAATTTTCTAGCTTATAAAATCAAATGACAAACAAATAAAGACCCCATAAATATCAAAGCAAGTATAGTTTAACCGACATTAGTGATACACTAGCATTCAATCGATTTGTAGTTTGAGTGTCTACTCCAATTCTGTAACAAAAAAAAAAAAAAAAAAAAAAAACCCAGAAATAGTTTCCTGTCCCTTTGATTTCACTAATCTCACAGTCTTTGATTAATGCTGATATCCAAGATACATATACTTCAAATGGTAAACCAACTCATTTTTCTTTTAAATGAATTTGAAAATTGTAAAGTTCTTGAAAAGCAAATAAGTCCATGTGAACTAACCCTTATAAGTTGACTTACAAAGTCTTGAAGAGGGGCAGATCTACACCAAAACGAAAACAACAATAAAAGAAAAAAAAAAAAAGGTGACAAATATAAACACAGAGATCTACTGGTAGAAGGGAAAACAATTTTATTAAAGAAGAGCGAATACAAAGAATGTTCATTAATAATGGACTTGAGTTTTACTAGGAGTTTATATAGTACGCTTCCATAAAACACTATTACAACAATCATTCTAGCCACACAAAAGTTTAAATACGAATACATAAGTCTAATTACAATTGAGTAAGTAATGATAGAGAGTGGTAGACTGATTTCTATAGGTAAAATATACCATTTACAGATCTTGGGAGGGGAGCATGTCCTCCTAGTCCCTTAGAAGATCATGCTGGAAGAAGTAGAAGATTATGAGTTATACGTTTGATCACAATAATCACTCATTTATATATATATTTCTTTTGGATAGATTTTCATAACAAATAAATGTTATAAGATCTACAAAAAGAGTAGCAACATGTTTGAATAACTAAACAGTAAGGTAATGTGTGAAATGAAGTTTGAAAAAGAGTAAGAGAGATAAGCCTACAAAGAGGTGAATTCCAAGAGTCTGTTGGAATGAGTTCTTAACATGGTAAGCCCTGTACTAAAACTAAAACCTGAAGAACAATGAGGTAAAGTTAATCAATACTTTCTCAAAAAAAAAAAAAAAAGAGTTAATCAACAGCTTCACTCCTATTGGTCCATTCCTTTGTAACCTCAGTCGAGTTCCTTCTATACCTCCTCTAGTCGAGCCGCTTCGCACCCTACCTTTATAGGAAAAGCAGAGCCAATCCCTTTTATTTATGTATTCTCCTCGTAAAACTCTTTGAGAGCTTAAGAACGAAAAACACCTTTAAGCGTTTCCTTTCCTCAACGGTCAAGCAACTTAGCACCTTGACGAAACACTTAAAACAATAATTCAGCAATATCAATATACACTCAAAAACACCAACACCTAACTAAGTCAAAAAATACTTAAAACTTTATAAAGACTGGTTTTGCTAGTAAAAGAAAAGGCAACATTTTTTTAAACTATTGCAAATGAACTTTTATAATAATCCAAACAAACTATTATTACAAAAATTTTTTAAAAAAATCTCTTCATTGCGAAGAATAATGAACTCAAACCAATAATTACAATCAACAAAAACATGAGCAAGGATATCTCTGCTATATGATTGCATGATCTCATACAATGTAAAAACAGCAAGTTTCTGATTCCGGTGATGAAATTCTTAATGTCAACAATGATTTTAAGGTAACCAATTAATATAATTGAAGTATATAAATCTGTGTGTTGTTGTTTAATTGTTGTTTATAATTCACATAAGAACTACAGCATAAATTAATTTGTTTCTGAAATCATAGTTTATATAGTACTAAACAAATAAAAAACAGAGAAGAAACAACTAGAAGATATGACAGAAGCTTCAGAATAACATCTTCATTGCTAATCAAAGTAACAACCTTTGAAAACATGCTGAACTAAATTTGACAGAAATTTGTAGCAGTAACTGAAAGTTAGAAAGTCAAGAACTAAGATCAAAATCAAATGAATTTAACCCAATTTCAACAAATAAAAATTTATTAGGTTTTGCCCCAAATTAACAAGTGGTTCGATATACGAAAGCCTTACCAATCCACCGTTACACCGCCCAAGATACTACGTGGCAAATCGTCATCTCCTCTGTCTCTCTATAAAATCTCCATCTCAAGATTTATCACAGCAGCGTTTTGTTAATTCCAACGATCGACGATGGTTTTTTCTACCTACTTTTTCGCGGTATTCTTTGCTTTACTAGCTTCTTCCGATTCAGCTCAGTCTCCTGGACCGGCTCCCGCTTTATCACCGGTTCAGCGACATCCACCACCGCCTCGGACCGCCAGTCCGCCATCGTCGAGGCTCGGTCCAACCTCGCCTCCAGAAGTTTCGGCGGCTCTCCCTCCGATGGCCAAGTCGCAGCCGCCGACACTCGCGCCGATCGCTTCCCCTCCAGCTCCGCCTACGACTCCTGTAACTACGGTAACTCCATCGCCGTCGATTGCTAACCCTCCGGAGTTAAATCCACCGCCACCGTCGGCTCCTGGTAACGGCGCCGCATCGATCGATATTCGCCGTTGTGGATATGTTGCTGCCGTTCTCTTCGCGGCGGCGGTGATGTAATGCACAGAATTGATTTTATGCATTTAGTACGAATTGCTTGAGTTTTTTCGTTTCATTTGTGACCTAGTTTTTGTACGTATCAAATAATTAGGATTAATTTGTTTAATTTTGTACTTAATTTAAGCGTGTTTCGAATCCATAATCACTGAAAATGCATCATTTTTTATATAGGCGTTAAATACTCTGCTGCTGTAGGGATAATAATACATAATCTTGAACGACTTAATTGACTCTTTCGATGAATACAGTTAATCTGTTGCTAATTAATAATAGAAAAACATTCTCCATTTACTATTTTAAACCTCTTTAATCCAACTAAAATTTGTGACACGAAATGTCACTATTTGTGGTCACGTTTGTGCTATGGAGTTTCCTTACCAATGAAAAGAAAATTCAAAACAAATAAAGATAACTTTTTGTGGTAAAATTGATGAAACCAAAATTCAAACTTAGGAGTTCAATTATAATTATAATTATAATTCACACTATTAAACTCTAAAATTTTAATTTAGGAAAACAAATACAACATCCAATCTAAAAAGCAAAGAAAAAGACCCAAACAGAACAAGAATTTTCAGAAAAGGCACTGCCTCCACACTGACCACAAACGAAGCAACCAACTAAAACACAACCAACAAGGCGGCGCCGGCGGCAACCCAAGCAGTAACCGCAGCCACAAAACCAGAGACCCCACCAGCCGAAGACGCCTCCACCGGAACCTTCGAGATCGGCGAATCAGTGTCTTTTGAAGTACCATCAAATGACGGCGCTGTAGGGGCACCATTTCCGAGAGAAGTCGGCGGTTCCGACGGCGGAGCTTCATCTCCGGCGGGAGCTGGGGTTGTACCCGTCGGAGCTCCGGCTTCGGCTGCGGTGACGGCCAGCTTCATGCCGCTGCTACAATGACCAAATGCGCCGCAAATGAAGTAATGAGCCCCTGCCTTTTTCAGCGTAATGGTTGTGGCGCCGGAGCTGTCGCTTGTAATTGAATTGCCCGCGGTGCAAGAATTATAGTCACCGGCGGTAACTTCGTCCACGGTATGCCCACCTCCATAATTGAACACTGCCAACACAATAAAACACATTTAATTAGGTTAAATAACCAATTAACTAAAAAAAAACTAAAATTTAAGAATTAATGTTAAAGTTTTGGTAAAAAAACCAAACACTATCATGAATTTAATTTATCAACTAACAAACACAAATGTGATTGACGTAATTAAATTTATTTTAACCTATCTGCAATTAGTGATTTTGCACAATTCGAACAATTCGACTTAGTTTTAAAATTTTCAAAATGCTTAGGTAGAGGTTACGTATAATCAGATGAAATGGTTCAAATTTTCATTTTTATTGTGTGCGATATTTTGATACTAAGACAAAAATTAAGGAACTAACCGAGGCTATCTCCTACGACGAAGGTTTTTCCCGTAGTCCAAGAGGTGTAATCGGGACCCGTGGACCAACCGGCGGAGTCGCCGACAGTGTAAACAGTGGCTAAGGTTGGCTCATTAATACAAAGGGTAAGGAATAAACCAAAAAGTGCAGCTTTGAAGTAGTATGCCATTGTATTTGGTTTGAGATATGATGGAGAAATGACAAGTTTGAAGTTGATAAAGGGAGAGTGATCAAGGAGGTTATTTATACATACAAAAATGGGAGTGGGTAAAGCTTGGTTTAGCTAGGTATAGGTTCTTTATTATATTTATACATTGGCATTTCATTATTAAAAAAAAAAAATTGAAACTTTTCATTATCTATTTTAATTATAACTTTTTTTATGTATAAAAAATAGTTTGTACCTAACATATTTTCATTTTTTTTCAAGAATTTTAATATTACCTCTCAAGTTATTGAATTGAAGCATTTTAATTATTTGGCTAATACTAGTACTGAGCATTTAAAATTATAAAAAACTAAATTAAAGTTTATTAACTAGATTGAGTAGTTATATATATAGATATATAATACATGGTATCACATTGCAATCATTTTTTTTTTTTAATTTAAAAATTGGAGTACTCACGGCTGAGCTGTAGTTATAATTAAAAGGCAAAATACTCAATTACTTAGAAATTAGATAATGAAATTGAGGGCCATATATCTCATAATTTCATTAATTTATAATCGCATTGTAAGATAAAGTAACGAGTATTGAAAAAATAAACTTACGAGGAGGTGTATGCAAAAGGGCTAATTTTTGGGAGCTGGATTTTTTTTTTTTTTTTTTTTAATTTTTTTGAGGCTAATGAAGCAGGTGGGTCACAAATACCAAATTCCTAACGCACCAACTTAACCTAAAGCAGCCATGTGGATTCATTATGTGGGATTAGTTGAACCAAACAGAGTTTATTCAGGACTGTGCTGCACCCAACCCCAACCACCCCCTACTCTTTTATCCCTTTTTTCTTTACCACCCTCGATAAAGTTACACCAATAATCTTACATTATTGGATGGGAAAAGAGATTATATATATACGTACATATATGTGTGTGTGTGACGGAGAGTTTTTTTTTTTTTTTTTTTTTAGTTTACACAATAATTAAGGTGAAAGATTCAAATAGGTGGCTTCTTGATCATTTAATTTACATCAGTAGTGCTCAATTCATATTTTTATTTTTATTTGAATAGGGAGAGAGCCAATAAGTGAGTATAGTCAAAACATTAGATAACACTTTTTTTCTTTTTGAAATGATAACCACATACATATATATTAGAATTACCATGATATTTAATTTTACATGTGGCTTAATACTCTAAATTTATATATTTGCGTGGATTTTTCATGCATAATAATAATAATAATAATGGCAACATTTTAGAAGTACAAATTAGTACACATCAGGAAACTATAGTAGATCTAGTAAAAAGACAAAAAAAAAAAAAAAAAAAAAATCGATGCACCTGATATCTTTACTTGAACGAATAACCTTCAACCAGTGCAACAAATAGCCTTCAATTAAGTTTTAAATCAATTTCAAACGATCTTCAATGAGTGTTAAAGATAGTCTTCTATCAATATAATTTTCAACCAACACCTCAAAGGTACAAAGAATTTTCAATAGCAGTCACAATTAGTTTCAATCAATGCCAAGCAGTCTTCAATCGATACAGTTTTTAATCAGTGCACCAAATTGTTTTCAACCTAATACGGTGTAGAGCAAAAATGAAGTATGAAAAAAAAAAAAAAAACTTATGGATAAAAATGTTTCTAAAAAATTATTATAATTAAAGTAGACAAAAAAAAAAAAAAAAAAAAAAAAAAGACCAACTAAAACAAATTCTCTATAAATTTTATACTAAGCAGTAGGAATACAAACAAATTAGCGTAACAATAGACAAAATGAGCAGAGTTTCCGTTATAATCTAAATATTAATACTTCAAATCTCAAGGCTACGGCATTGGACTTTGGAAATTGAGCAGATATGATTTATCGGTTTAATTTCGTTTAGACCGGAAAGGAGAGAGGCCATTGGGCCGTGGAGGCCTTATCGTCTGGATTAACAGACAGGAAGGCCCAAACTGTGGTCGACCGATTCTATTAAGTTTTTTTTTTTTTTTTTTTAATACCTGTAGGCTGGGAGGTTTTATCGTCATATTGTAGTCAAGAGTACGTTTAGATGTAACTTTTAACGGTATTAAAACTTAATATTTAAAATAATAATTTATTTCGAGTATTTAAAAGTAATGAATGAATGTAAATTTTTTTTAAGACTATTTAGTAAACACTGGTTTCAAATTCTACAAACAAATAGCTCCTTGAGTCGAATTTTTTTATTATCGTATGTATTACAAGGTATATAGAAGGTATACTAGTAAGTTGCTAAGTCGTACTCTTTCACCATTTTTTAACGAAGACTCATTTTCTATTAAGAATAAATATAGTAACCATATTTATTTCTAACGGTCTTCTTTTTAAGTTGAAACATATAAATACACATGACCAACTTGAAAATAAAGTCATTGTATGCGTGTTGCCGGATAGTCAGATATATGCCGTACTCAGATTTTGATGAACTTAGAAACCATTTACTGTTACCAGCATTGCTCATTATTAGGTAACGGATTCCCGTTTATCAATTTGAAGGTTAGGGGGACACGTTGTCGCTTTCGCTTTAATCAAATTAAAAAAGTGATTACTATTTTTTTTTTTTTAATTTCAAAATTAAAAAATATAGTTAAAATTAGTCCACAATAAAAAAAAAAAGTTTGGAAGCAAACGCATCTTTTAATTTAATAATATATAAATATTACGAAAATTACTTATATATAACTTTTGCCCTTGTCCATGGTTTACTTTCAAACATGTATATCTCTTAGACAAACACTTTTGTTTAAAAAAATATATAATAAAATAAAATCAATTGGTACTATTTGATAACATTTTATAGTCACAAACAAGTTTAATCTCACCAACTTTAAGATGACTTATTGTATTCTTGATCTAGACTTGCAACCAAATATTGCTTGAACTTCATACACATATTCAAAATTTTATTTTATTTTCTTTCCTTTTTTTTTTAATAACAACTAATAAAACTGCAAAACTAATTTCATTATCAAAGAAAATAAATACTAAAATTATTGATACTATCTTTGCGAAGACAGAATCAATCGCAAGGTTTATAAGTCTTTTGGATGAAAACAAAAAATAAAATCACGAAAATTTGTAGAGATTGTGTGTGTCATTTGTCTCAAACAATATCAATAATAACTTTATATATATATAAATCTATTAATAAAAAAGGTTATAGTTTTTTAACCTAACCTATTCAAATGTTGCTGGATAAAAGGAGATTGATTAGTACGAATATCCATCCTACCTGCTTAATTAATTTTTGTTTTTAATGTATAGAGATAGCCTATTGTCTTAAAGTTACAAAATAAATGTCATAGTTGGTGGAAATGAAAATTTTATTAACACAACAAATTGTGTTAAATCAAAAAATTTAACTGCTTAAGAGTGTGTTTGGGAAAAAAAGAATGATAGCGATTATAAAATAAATGAAAATTAGGAGGAGAATGAGAAAGAGAAATATAGTGATTATGGAGAAAATAACTAATTCTGTTTGTAGTTGAGAATGATTAATTGTGTTTAGGTGAAGAAAATAATAACGAGAAAAATAAAATAGTGTGTATAATATGAGTGAAAAGTAATTATGGAGAAAATAAAATATTGTAATGGAAAGAATAGAAAATAATTACGAGAAGAATAAAATTTTAATTTTGATGAAAAATAATTATGAGGGAAATGATGGTTGGTGGCTCGAGAATCATTGCCCCTTCCGTTCTCCTTCCTTACTAATGATGGTCCAAACATTATCTAAGTGAATTTTATTAAATGACGGTTGACATTTGCAAAATATATTCATTTTTGTTTAAATACTCAGATTTGAATTTGGCTATTAAAAAGAAAAAAAATATAGATATTACCTATATTTTCTTTTTGAAAAAATTAAATCTATATTTTTAGTTCAATAACATTCACAAATTTTGAAGAAAAAAGAAAAAAAATTGTGGGATTTGTCTCCTTGTTATAAAGAATAAGTATTTATCATTAATTACATAAATAAGTTTTTTTTTTTTTTTTTTTATAGATAGATCATAATCATTTTATTTAGAACAACAAAAGAGACTGGAATAATTGGAACAATAGATACTAAGACATCACTAATATCATAATCAAGAAACAAAACTGAGCAAAAAAAAAGTAATACAAATGAAAAATGGTAACTAAATAAAAAAAGTGTCGATTAAAACTATACACAAATTGAAATTTAACCTAATTGTAAGGTAGAGCAAAGTCATTTTTATTTGTTTGCAAGTCATTGTTTAATTCATTAAAATAAAATTAAAAAAAAAAACATTGGTGAATCAGTTTCTTTATCTTATTCCAAGTGCTGCACGCTAATATCCTCCTTTCTTTCTTCCTCATCTTTTGCTCTGTTTCTCAGAGCTTTTTTCAGAACTCTCTCTCTGCAATGGCCGTTACAATTAACAGAAAGCTTTTCCCTGTAACCACCGGAACATACCAGCAAACCACCAATTGCTCCGCCTGTCCGTACGACTGCCCGTTCGACTGCTACGGCGTTCCAGATTTCTTTTTCATGCCGCCGCCGCCTCCAGCCGACGACCACCAAAACCACCTTCAACCATTAATCATCGTCCTAATTTCTCTGTGCGTCGGTTTCTTCATCGCTTTCATCTTCTACACCATCGTCGTCAAATGCCGGACTCGGGGAAGCGGCGTCGAAAACAGGGGAGAAGCGCCGCAGCAAATTGACGGCGGAGAGGGAGAGTTTCTGAACGGGAATCAAATTGATCATCCGATTTGGTACATAACAACCGCCGGGCTGCAACAATCGGTGATCAATTCGATTACGGTTTGCAAGTTTAGGAAAAACGAGGGTCTAATCGAAGGAACGGAGTGCTCTGTTTGTTTGAGCGAATTTGAAGAAGATGAAATGCTTCGGTTGTTGCCGAAATGTAGCCATGCTTTTCATATCGGTTGCGTTGATACTTGGCTCAGAACTCATACAACTTGCCCTCTCTGTCGAGCTCATATTCTTACTGATTTCGCCAATTCTAATTCGGTTACGCCGTCGAATTTGGGTCATGTTAATCAAAACCACGCTGATTTGAGAGTAATTGAAGAAACCCAGATTGAGAATCGGGAGATTAATGGTGAAGTTTTGAGGGAAGCTCAGATTGAAAACAGGGAAGATTCTGTTGATGAACAGAGTGATATTGGGATTTTGGTTGGGGAGAATGTTTCAAAAGATGGTGAAATTGAAGGAAATGAGAGTGAGAGGATGAACAATCTGATGGATTCTTCTTTGTGATTTTTGCATTAACAAAATTAGATTGGTTCAAGATTCCATATCTGAGTGTTTTTTTTTTTTTTTTTCTTTATATAATTTGAAAATATTAGCTAATTCATTAAGTTTTAATTACTATCTCTCCCTCTTTTAATGTTTTTTTTTTTTTAAAGATTATAACCATTGTTGACTGGGATTCGAATTAGTGTCTTCCTCGTTCTTCGATAATCACTAATATCGTTAAGCTTAATATTAGCTTATAATTTGAGTTAAATGATTTGAATGTTATGTATTTTATTTCTGCAAAAATATATTATTTTAGTTTTTTTTTTTTTTTTAAGAAAAAATTCAATCATAATTTTGTTGGTAACCTTTTAAATCTTATATTTTTAATAAGTTTTTTTTTTAAGTTAGATTTTGGATGAAATTCTTATTTAATCATATATTATAAAATAGTTTATTAGGTTACCGTCTCCCATTTTTTAACTAAAGATGGTTATTTAACTTTTTTTTTTTTTAATACTTTAGATTTATTTTATTTAAAAATTTGAATTTAAATTTATGTTAGTGTCAAAATATTCACATAATTTATCTTATAGAAGATTTAATTAATCTAATGCTTCAAAGAAAAAGAAAAGAAAATTAAAAAAAAAAAAAAAAAAAAAAAAAAAAAAAAACCTTACTTATAAGATAGACAAGTAGAAGTTCTACCTGCTCTCATGACAAGTCACTGTCACTCTTTGCTTCTTCATTATCCTTCTTTTTACACTGCTTTTTAATTATCTTAATCAATAATTATTGATAAAGTAAATACTCTTGGCTGGTGAAATATTTATTAAATTATTAAGAATATTTCTGAATTTTAAAGTTTTTTTTAATTACTATAAAATTTAAAAAGTGTTAAAAATGTTCCTAAAACTTTATAAAATAATTCAGAAATAATATTGACATTTATATTTAGATAGAAAAAGTTAAATATTTTTATTTCAAAATACCACTGAACTTTAAAAGTTAAAAAAAAATAATAAAAAATAAAAAAGGTATACTCAAATGAAAATTCTTAAATTTTTGTTTAAGTAACATGTCATTATTAGTAGAAGATAAACGAAGAAAAAGGAAAAAAATTATTTTCTAGCAACTTTGTCTATTTCAATTCCACCTAATTTTGGGTTTGAAGATTAATGGTTACACTAATCAAATTTGAGCGAGATAATAAGAAAAATTTGTCAAACTAATCAAAATTTTCTAAAAAAAGAAAAAGTATTATTAGTCATCGTAATTTGTCTACATTTGTAATTATCCCATGAGAATAACTTATCCAATACAAATTTCTAATTAAAATTATAGAGTAAAATTGATACATAATTTAGAAGTGGTTAATACAATTTTCTCTATTTGTGGTTATAATTTGATTTTGATTTTTATAACAAACAAAAAACTAATAATATTACGATTTACGTCAATTTAAACATATAATCACTAAAATTTAGGCCGAAACAATGTGTTCTTGCTCTTATTTTGAGCGAAAGTTCATATTCAACCTAACAATAGGTTATAAATGCCCTTTTTCACCCCTCTAGTATTTAAAAAAAAAAAAAAAAAATTAATGTGCGTGTAGTTCAACTGACACTAATATATCACCTAAAAGAACAATAGTTTAATAGTGTTCATATTTTTTAATATGATATCAGAATCTATTACATCTCGATTTTTAAAATAAAGTAAACTAGTTCACAAGATACCAATCCAATATTTTTCGGCGTTATCTCATTTTCTTTATATTTGAGGTAGACTTAGCATCAATTATAGGGAAAATTATTGAGGCCGTGTTTTTTCCCTTTTTTTTTTTTTCTTTTTTTTTTCTTCTCTCTTTTTAAATTTCTTCACTTTTGGTTTCACTTTAAATGTTGATGTCTTTTCAACTATATGATTTAAAAAATTATTTCATCGATGGAGGAGAAGAAATAACAAAATTTTAAAAATAGCCGGAAAAAAAAAACTGTGTTTTAATGTATAGAAAATAGTAGTAAATGACTAGTTTTTATAAAGTTATTAGGGAAATAATTATTGTTTCTGACTATTTAAATTCATGTCTAGAAGTATAATACGTAGAGAAATAAATTATTCTCTAAATTATTTTTACGAATTTTATTAAATTAATTATTAAAAAAAAAACACTCTCCATCAATTATAAATTAGATAACAACTTTCTATTTCTTAACTTTTTTTTTATTAATATTTTCTTTAAAATTGTTTTCTTCGGCAAAAAAAAAAAAAAAAATCTTCTACTTCGTCAATGAGTTCTTGTTGGAGAGGATCATCCCTTGATCTCGTTCTTATTCTCCTTGATGGTAGCTTCATCCTCAAGTTTCTTGTCGAAAGCCATAGTAAAACGAAAATGTGGAATTGAGAGATAAAGAATGATGAATGAAGGAAATATAATATATTTTTTTGCAAAGAACCATTGAAATTTGAAGAGTTTTGTAAGGCAATGAGATCGAGTGGGATTTCAAAACTTACTAGCCAAAACTGGCGTAGGATCTACATTGGATGGGATCGGGTGCAAATTGGATTGATCGAGGAAATCGATACCATATAACTTTACGACGATGAGGTTGATCGTGATGTATATCAGATGTACAATGAGTTTCAAAAAAAATGATGAAGCTTGTAGTCAATTTATTGTATATGAACATGATTAGTATATGGTTAGTTCAATTAGATTAAAGATCTCTTCACATTCTCATCTTAAAAAACTGACATTGAAGTCTCTCATAACGGAATCGGGATGTATAGTGGGTTCATGAATGTATCGAGTGGTGTTTATACGATGTCAGATTTCAACCGAGTTAATCTTTAGTGTGTAAATGAGCAAGTGTGTTTTTTTTTTCAATCTCTTCACCTTTCCATTGTGATGTACGTTGACGTAAACCTAACAATGAACACACAGACAAACAATAAATTTGCATTCTTGTTGAGATCCTACCAGTGTAGTAAATGCATGATGTACAACGTGCATTTCTCAAGTTCTCCAATTTAGTTCAAGACTCTCGAGAAGTTGTTTCAATAGTCTCAATATGTACAATAGATGGATGTAATACAAATCTTAAGCCTATAATTATGCATACCTATATTTGTTAAGTAAATGTATATACATGGGTTAATAAATCTTCAATCATTCAATTTTCAAATATTTGCTTACAAATTATTAATTCTAAAATTCTCTCTCTCTCTCTCTCTCTATATATATATATATATAGAGATAGATATATCACTACAAGATTGGATGGCTTCGGCGACGGAGCTTTCCGTCGCCTTCGCCCCCAATTTCCGTCGCCTTAGGCTACGGCGACGGAAAGGCTCCGTCGCCGGTTCCGTCGCCTTAGCCTCGTCGCCGTAGCCT
>JBBMEG010069298.1:0-13365 GCA_037832605.1 Cyclanthera cordifolia
GGGGTGTTTTTTTTTTTTTTTTTTTTTTTTTCTTTTTTTTTTTTTGTAAATTATAAATTTAGTCCATATGATTTGATGAAAGCTAATTTAGTCCCTATGGTTTAAAAATCTAGATTTTAGTTCCTATGGTTTGGAAAAATCTACAATTTACTCCCTATGCTTTGAAAAATTAGAATTTAGTCCCTAAGGTTTGATAAAATATAAAAAATAGTATGTCGTTCGTAATTGTTGGTGAATAAAATACGTAGAAGTTAATTATTTTTGTGTTTAATAATGAAAGTGTGATATAAGTAATTAATTGGATGAAAAAAAACATAATTCATACATCACATTTACACATTTAATTCGACTACTATTTACGAATAACATGGACTTTTTTCGGGTTTTATCAAATCATATGGACTAAATTCTATTTTTTTCAAACCATAGAGACTAAATTCTATATTTTTCCAAATTATAGGGACTAAATTCTATATTTCTCAAAATCATAGAGACTAAAGTATATATTTTTAAATCTTAGAGACTAAACTTTAACTTTCATGAAATCATAAAGATTAAATTTATAATGGGACAACTAGGCCAATGTCTAAATTTTGAAAAATAATTGAGAGAATGTCTAGTTTTTTTAAGACTTTAAATTTATGTCTAAACTTTAATTTTGAATTAAAATTAATAAATCTAAAAATTTACTTTGAGAATAATACCCCTCCTAATTTTTTATTGCTTTTTTTAAATAAAAATAAAAATACTTTCTATAACAAACAATGCAACAAACTACTTGATATTTTGACCAATAAAGTCCAATACTTAAATAATCAAACTAGTAGCACATATTTTGATCAAACTAATCCATTTTTAAATAAATATTTTCAAAAATTACAAATTTTAAAATTGAAGTATGATACCTAACCTTACATAGTAGCACATACACCAAAATTAGTTTGAGAATTATGATGGTGAATAAATCTGTAACTAAAAAAAAAATTGGAGTACACACCTAGCACAAATTGTAATGATTATTGCAAAGGAATGTAGGAGTACCATTAAACATCTTCGAATTTGAAAAGGAAGATTATGTCTTGTACATACTGTTGTGATTTCAGCAAGAACATTAATTTTCCACAGTACCTAATATGATCACTTATTTTTCATTATGCAAGTAGTTACATTGTACAAATATGTACATACTCTTATTATTTCAGCCAAAACATACAAATCGGTGTATACGCTGTTTGCAAACATATTGAACATTCACTACACATCTTTGTCTCCGGTACGTTGTACATATATGTACATACAGTTGTGATTTTAGCCAAAACATACTAATCGATGTATACATTGTTTGCCAACCTATTGAACATCCACTATACATCTTTGACTTCGGTTATAGGTATACCTTTTGTTTTGTCATCCCTTGTTTGTAAAAAGAAAGATTAGACTCTCTGAAGTTTTCGTTCAGTTTGAGATGTAATGATGGTGGTCAAAACTTCGTATATTTTGGATATGTAAATGATACCAACACATATTGTGTTGTAATTTGAATATACATTCTCGCTGTCACAAACCCCGTCAAAAGTAATAGTGATAAACATAACTTTCATTGACAATGAACTCCAAGAAAATCAAAAAATTGTGAAACCAACAAAGATTGGTACCTTGACTTAATGAGGGTGAGATCCAGCAAAACTCATGAATAACTTGGATATAGTAATTATTCCTAATTTGCGACTACAAAATCACTATCATGAGTGAGGTGAAATCGATATACTATAGAAGAATTGTTAGATTTAAATATTGGATATTTGATTAAAATAATTAATGAAAGTAGATTTAGAGGTATACAACAACAAAACAATTAATATATATATAAAAAAGATATTGGTAGTTGATTATCCCTTAAATCAAGAATTGAACCATGGACAAAGTTGATTTTTTTTTTTTTAATAATTTGAAAAAGTAAATAAGTATATTATTGGAACGAAAATATTATCTCACTTCCCCAAATTTTGATTTAGAAAAAAATTTAAAGTAAAAAAAATAGACATTTCTAAATTATTTTCTATTATTTAGACAATTCCTTATGATTTTCCTTTTATAATTTATCCTATTTTTTTCTTAGGAGGTGTTTGTTTGAGATTTTTGAGTGTTTATGTATAAAGAATTATTATGAGTGTTTAGATATTTTTGTTTTTGTAATAGCTCATTTATTTGATAGTTTCAGTGGAGTGTTTAGTATTAAATAATTGTTTGTTTTATGGTTTTGGAAAGAGCTTTGTATATGGTTGTTGTTTGTGTGGGGGTTTTGTTGTGCGTTTTGAGATAATTGTTTATTTGTATTGCGGTTTTGGTAGAGTAATTATAATAAAAAAAATTCGAGCACTTATTTTGTGAAATTATTAAGCATTTATTTTGTGGGATTATTGAACATTTATTTGTGATTTTATAGAACACTTATTTGAAGTAGTTAAATAATTCATTTTTTAGCTGCTCTATGTTTTATAAAACAAAATTTAATTAAAAGAGAGAAAATAAAATCCCCAGTCTGGAGGGGCGGTGATTCTGTGCGTGGGCTCCACGGTAAGCTCAGTCAAAATGCCAATCAAACTGCAGTTCCAGCAGATCAGAAGGAACGGAAAGCATGGGAGGTGGGTCCTAGCTGGACAAGACGTGGCTTCTTACGTGCCTGCACGAACTTGCCACGTGATCTCTCCCGCATATTTCGCCTGGAATTGCCACGTCACCGCTACGATATTTTGAATTTACATACCGTTCGAAATTACCTAATGCCCCCACGGGATTCCGAACGGATAAATTTTGTTTTCTAATGGACGAGGAGTAAATTTTGTTCTCATCAAACTCACGTGCTTGCGCGTGACCAACACGGCGCTATCAGGAGAAATTTTAAATGACTATTGGCGCGTGCTGCACCTTCTTAATTTTATTACCTAAGTTTATAAGTTTATTCCTTTTTCATCTTCCTATTTTAAATATTTAATTTTGGTTTTGAATTTTGATAAAAGTTCGAGATTGTTTTTGCGATAAATATTAAATTAATATGAATTGGAATTAGTTAGAATACGAGTCAAATTAAATATATTTACAAATTTCATAAAAAATATGGTAATTTTAAAAAATAGAATTAACAAAAAGTTTGAAATAAAGGCTCATTTTAAATTTTTTTGAAAGTAAGAATTAAAACTAAACGCTTTAAAACTTATAAAAAATTGCACAAAGCACCCATAAAGTATGATATTTATAACAATTAAGTTCTTAAACTTTCAATTTGAGCAATCACCTCTAGTAAAGTTTGAAAAATATTGAACTTAACACATTTAGATTAATTTTAAGAGATTTTCACATGTGTGAATATGGTTAAATTGTTCAAAAAATTAATCTTTATTTTCTCTCTCTAAAAGACTATAACTAGAGAAATTCATATATCTTATTACCTCTTATAAATTTATAAAATAAAAAAATTTGTAAGCTAATGAATATTTTAAATGTGTATATTTAAAAATTAATAGGCTAAAAATTCAATCAACTAAAATTAATTTTGATATTTTTAATTTTGATATTCTTAATAGATCAATATTTATTTTGATTTATATAATTTAGTTAGGATTAAAATGAAAATTGAATGAATAAAAACTTAAATTTCAAAACTAAAAAATAAAAAAAAAATCAATATCAAACAAACTCTAATCTAAAAAATGGATGCATTAAAAATATGGTATTTAAATCTCCAAACTCCACATAGCTCAATTTTATATTTTGAGGAGAATGCGATAATGATTTTCCATGAAGAATACGTGAGGATCAAGATCCCCAAAAAGATTATTCTCCATTTAATTATTTTTATTTTATTTTTTATTTTCAAATCTTTACAAAATTTCATCATCTTAATTCAGTTGACTATATTTTAAGTATTTTTGTTTGAATAGTTAAGATAAATGTTTATTGATTCTATTTAAATAGTTAATTATATAAAAAAAATCTTCATCCAAGCAAACATTTCTAGAATTATATATATGTGTATAAATAAATGCATAAAAATAAAATACAAATAATATAATTTAACGTATAAAAAGATGATGAACGAGAATGGTGGATCAGAAAAATATTTTACGTCTGATCTCGTTTAACTCGTGGAAAATTTTCATCTCTATCCAACTTTCACATTCTCCAACTAATAGAGATTCACCGAAAATACCATCATGATTAAAAATATGGGAAAAGAAAATGGATGCATTTCAATTACAAATAAAAAGTTATCAAACTAACTCAAAACTAAAAAATGGATGCATTAAAAATATGGTATTTATTTTGATATTGGTTTTGTTTGTTTTTAGTTTTGAAATTTACGTTTGTATTCATTTAATTTTTCAAACTAAATTATATAAATCAAAATAAATATTGGTTTATTAAAAATATCAAAATTAATTTTAGTTGATTGAATTTTTAGTCTATTAATTTATAAATATACATATTTAAAATATTCATTAGTTTACAAATTTTTTATGAGAGGTAATAAGTTATGAATTTCTCTCGGTTATAGTTTTTTAGAGAGAGAAAAGAAAGACTAATATTTTTGGACAAATTTATCTTCTTCACACATGTGAAAATCTCTTAAAATTAACTTAATTGTGTTAATTGCAACACTTTTCAAACTTTAGTGAAGGTGATTGCTCAAATTGAAAGTTTAAAGGCTTAATTATTACAAACATCATACTTTAAAGGTATATTTTGTGCAATTTTTTTTCTAAAATTTATTAGTCAAAATTAAAAATTTGAAAATCTAGAAACTAAAATAGAAAAAAACTCAAAATTTTAGAGACCAAAGTTGTATTTAAACCAAAAGTTTTTTAATTTCATGTATGATTATCAACGAATGAATGAACAATATAAGTAACTTAACGACTCTGATGTAAACTTGATGATCAAGAGATCATGAATTTAAATGCCACCAATAAACAATTTTCAGATATATATCATACGTTTACTGTTATGAATATGACATCAGAACTTTCAAATCCTTCCTCTTAGATATGTATAAATGCATTATAATATTTATTTGATATAACTTTACAATCTTTAGATTTATTTTATTTTTATTTTTTTTGAAGGAAAAATTCATTAAATCAAAGCGGATCAGATCCAGAATCAGAAAGCTCAAACAAAACAATAGTCAGCATCTGAGCAGAATTTCCTCCCTCCAACCATATCCACTTGACCAAAAGTTGAAAAAAAATCAACCAACCACACGAAAAAAGGCTAGGCACCATCAAAGGTTTAGGTTTCTTAACTTTAGTTGTTATAATTTTTATCTTTTAATTAGATTCTAGATTTAGTTTGTCTATCTATAAATACAATAGAGATAAAACGTTGAGTTTTATTCCTTTAAATATCGACTGGTTGAACTAAAAATATAAATATTATTTAAAAAGAAAAAACATGAGAACCAAACCTCTCCCTTTTTTTTTTTTTTTTATATATTGAAATTTATAAGGATGTTGAAGAAACCATGAAAAAGATTAATTAAGTGGATTTTCCCTAATTCAAGGCTTCAAAATGGCTATTTAAATATGTAAAAGTTGGAGAAAAAAGAGTTAATTAGGATTATAATAAATGTTGTAAAAAAAAAGATATAAGATTAGGGGGGCAGAGAACCATGTGCCATTTGCATGTGCATGTGGCCGTACTTTCGTTGCCGACACTTTGAAAAAATATATGTAGCAAATCGATTGTTGTTACATTTATGAACATATTGTATTCCAATTTGTTGACAAATTAGAGAAAAATCAAAGTGATTTGACTCATTCATTGTTTTTAGGACAATAATTTCTTTTTTCTTCTTAATTTCCTTTTTCATGTTATGCATCAACTTTCGATTATTTTTTTTTCAATCGATTAAGGTTACAATAACTTCATGTTGTACCATTTTAATTTGAGCTTATATTAGTATAACTATAACTTAACTCATCAAAACATTATAATCTTGCATGCATAGAAGTTAATAAAGTTAGCTGTCATTGTTTGATGTAATTAAACTTCCGCCAAATACTTTTTTGGGGATTTTTTCTTTAATATGTATTACGCGAGACAGACAGAGAGTTAGAGAAAAGATAATTTTCATTATTGCTTTAATTTGTTTGTACAGTGAATACTTATACTCTTGGTAAAGACTAGCCTAACCTACTAATTGTATTAGAAGACATATATAAAAAATGTCCATTTTGGACATCATAAAATATAATAAGGCAAGGGAAAGAGACTTGGTGAACATATCGACAACCTGGGAATGACATCGAACTGGCAGAAGTTTGAACGCACCAGCTTGAAGGCAATCACGGGCAAAATGAATATCAAGCTCGATGAGTTTCGTGCATCTGTGGAAGATGGGATTAGCTGCAATGTGTACATTGCAGCTAGGTAGTCGTAGAATAAAACTGGTTGGATGAGAGGAACTTTAAGCTGTCGTTTAGAAGAAACCGAAGGCAAATGACCTTATAGGTTGTATGTGCAAGTGCAGGTACTTGGCCTCGGTTCATGAGCGGGAAATTGTAGTTTGTTTTTTTTTTTTTGATTTCCAGAATACCAAAGCTTGCACGAGAGAAACATAATATCCGGTTGTTGACTTTCGAGAATCAGGGCAGGAGCCTAATCAGCATCAGAGAAAGCTCGGATTCGTAAAGTAGAAGATGCTTTTAGAAAAATACCTTGGACATGAGACTTCTTTAGGTAGCAAAACATATGATAAGCAGCAACTAAATGTTCTTTTCCTGGTTTTTCCATGAATTGTGTAAGTCAATTTACGACAAAATGTGATATCCAGGCTAGAAATTGTGAGGTATAACAACTTGCCAATTAGTCGTCTATAGGAAAAAACATCAATGAGGAGATCATTATCATTTTGGAAAAGTTTAGACAGATAATTCTTGAGTTGTTTTAGGCTTA
The DNA here is from genome assembly GCA_037832605.1 of Cyclanthera cordifolia. Classification (NCBI taxonomy): domain Eukaryota; kingdom Viridiplantae; phylum Streptophyta; class Magnoliopsida; order Cucurbitales; family Cucurbitaceae; genus Cyclanthera; species Cyclanthera cordifolia. Next base: position 6,955 of record JBBMEG010069298.1, read on the forward strand.
GAACTTAGGAGGCCAACTTCTTCGATCAGTTGCAAAGTATAGTTATGTTGGGACAAATATATGCCTTGAGCAGATCCTGCGAGTTCAAGTTTGAGAAAATAACGTAGCTCTCCCAAATTCTTGCGTTTGAAACACTCGTGAAGGAGAAGCTCATAGATTATGTAACAACATGGTGACGACACCAGTTAGAATGATGTCGTTGACATAAACTGGTAAAACGATGAATGTTGGTTCAGATCCTTTTATGAATAAGGAATAGTTAGATTGGGATTGTGTGAAGCTAAGAAGAAGCATGGTGTCAGCAAATTTTGCAAACCACTAGCAAGAAGCTTACTTTAGGCTATATAAACACTTATGTAATGGACATACAAGTTTCTTCTGCTGAGTTGAAGACGTGATGCTTGGTTTACATCCAAGGGGAAGGTCTATGTATACTTCATCAATTAAGTCGTAGTGTAAGAATGCATTGTTAGCATCCAGTTAAATTAAAAACCATTTCTGAGACACGACTAGAGTTAGTAACACCCACACTGTGACCATTTTGACTACAGATGAGAAAGTCTCTAAGTAATCTAACCTTCTGTGTTGTGTATATTCTTTTGCGACGAGACGGGCTTTGGATCCGTCCCCTTTATATTTAACTTTATAGATTCATTTGTAGCCAATTATAGACTAATGAGGAGGTAGGGATATACTACTCCATGTTTGATTATCTACAAGGGCTGCAATCTTAGTTGTCATGACATTCCTCTAATGCTCATGAGAAATAGCTTAGTGATAGAATTGTGGCTTAAAGATTGATTTGGGAGTGGTGCTGAAAGTTTTAAAAGGTGAGAAAAACGTTTATAAGAAATATATGTAGATAAAGGGTCTCTGTAAGGTGATGAATTTGTGATAAAGTGTTTGTCAATAAAGCACAATGGTAGTTTCTAAGGTAGGAAGGTGTCTTATGAGGTCTTTGGCTACGTCTAAGATTTTGGTTATAAAAATAGGTGTACTCAACGATGGTATAACTATTCAGACAGTGGGTGGTTGGTTTTGAGAGATACTGAGCTCGAGGCAATCCTATGATGGAGATGGGTAAAGCTCAATTATAATAAGGGAACACGCTTCTATCCATGGGTTAGTAGTTATTATGTGAAATTATCAACCACGATAGTAGTTGCATCAGTCGAAGGACACACGATTGAGACTGCAGGTACATAAAGAGCAGGTATAAGATTGTGAGCTGATGTTGCTGCAGTCGTAGCAGTACGAATGAAGAGTGAGTGTGATAAACACCAAGATCAATTGAGTACCTAGGCTTGGGTAGTACAAAATTAGCTAAATAATCTGGTTGGTTGGAAGCTAAAGTAATTGTGTGGAATGACATGGATGATTCATGAAAGATTAGACCCCTGGAGATAAGAAACTCATGTGGGCTAATATCAAACAATTGTAGGCTTTCATTCCCAAAAGGTACCCAATAAAGACCGTTGATGCTGAAAAATGGTCAACGGATATCCATTGATACGATTTGTATTACTGAGGACGAGAAGACTGCAAAATGAAAAAACTTTAGGCACACCAGTGTGGTGTGAGCCATAGGGATCTGATGCCCAAGTCAGTAAAAGCTGTAGGAGAGTATTTTAGGATACTTTGGGACTTAGAACAGCTTGCAGGAATTGCCAGCGTGGTTCAACTTAGTTCAGCTTATCTTCAAATGGAGAATGCTCTGACTTCTTACAGCAGCTTGTCTTATAATTGTTACGGCTCATTTAATGGTGGCTTAATGGCAGGTCGTTAGAAACGTCCACCATTAAGATGAGAATGAATACCGATCTAACTCCTGACCGTTATCATTTGGGGTGTACGGTATTGACTTGAGAGTTACTTAGACTCGATCAACCTTTAAAGGTCTTCACCTTCATGGCCGACCCTTTAGGGATGTTGCCTTCTCAATGTAACCTCGAGATGCTACACCCAACATGTGCAGCATCCCACAACGTTACTTGGACTTGGTGGAATCGTCCACATGAGAGTCCTAACCTCCACGACCAATCCACTCGGATTGACCCACTTGACCGATCTTCTTAGAGGTCGGCTTTGGTCTCAGTTGGCCCTTACAGATCCTCACCTCCACAGCTTGCCTCTATGGGAGGTTCTTGCCCTCTCGGTGTAACTCTTGCCATTATCAGCGGATACAGTCATCACTTGGACTCGATCGACTCTTGGGAGAGTGTCTTGACCTCCACGGTTAACCCTTAAAGGGTCAAACCTACTCTAGCCAGCCCTAGAAGGGCCGAAATGGCATTGCTCAATCCTAAGGGGCTGAGGCCACAATGGCCGACCCTCGAGGGATCTCGACCTCCTTTGGCCGACCTTCGGGGGGGGGGGGGGGGGAAAGGGCTTGGTCGATCCCTAAGGGTCAATACCTCTCTAGCTGACCATCTAGGGGTCAAGACCTCTTTTGGCCAACCCCTGGGAAGGTCGGAAAGGGCTAGGCCGACCCTTGAGGGTCAATGCCTCCCTCGCCGACCCTCTAGGGATCAAGGCCTTTGTTGGTCGTCCCTCCGACGGCTGGAAGAGGCTTGGCCGACTTCCAAGGGTCAAGGCCTCCTTGGCCGACCCTCTAGGGGGGTCGGAGTCGTTTCAGGTGTCATTCGAGAGGTTCTGGGTCTCACCATATATCTCGGGAAATATTTTGCCTATAACAAAAAACCATAGGTATAACTCTTTTAGAAAATTTTGAACGTTCAACAATGAGGGTGGAAGCAAAGCATTAACATCCAAAGACATTAAAAAGTGAATAATTAAGAGATATGTTGTTTAATACTTCAAAGAGAGTCTCCCGTTTTAATATTTTAGCAGGAATTCAGTTGATGAGATATACTATAGTAAGAATAAACTCGGTCTAAAAAGTTCTTAGAACACAGGATTTAAAAATAGAACTTTGACAACATTCAAAATATGTCGCTACTTACATTCAACCACATAATTCCGCTCAGGTCTCCATACACAAGTGAATGGTGTAAAATACCTTGTTCTTTAAAAAACTTATCAAAGATTAAATCTTTTCAGACCAAAATTGCTTTATCCTTGCACCATATTTAGTAAAGACAATTTGGAAGAAGTTATGGATTATATGAGAAACATTAGATTTATTATGCATAAAAAACACGTATGTATGTCTAGTACAATCAAATTACTAATCTTTATATGGTCAGTACAAAATGTCAGTTGAACTATGTTCATTTTATGTCAATAATTTTTTTTTTAATTTCCTTTTTCATGTTATACATATAATATAATATTAATAGTGACATACGAGATGGGTCCCCAAGCAGGTGGCACAGTTGGTTGAAGATTTTGGCTCGAGAGGTGTGCTCCCTCAAGATTCTAGGTTCAAAACCCATCCGAGATTCTGCCACATTACTTTTACTAGGGGTATCCTCCATTTTTGAAGTCTCATATCTTTCTATCTACTATAGGCAAAGGTTCCTCTAGGTAACTTGTGTCTCCGTTCAACTGTATACACTATAAGAATGAACACCTACGACGACGGAACATTCTGTCGCCTTAGGCATGAATTTTCGTCGTCTTAGCCTATGTGACGCAAAAACTCCGTCACCAGCTCCATAGCCTGAACCTCTTCGCCTTAATCTAATGACGCAAAAAGTGTTCCGTCGTCATTTTTGTCCCCATCGGCGACAGACATGTGGTTCGTCATTTTTCTTCCGTCGTCGTCGACACCTTCGGCTAGATAAGAACTATTCCGTCACCGGCGACTCCTAGGGCGACAGAACTTTTCTGTCGCCTTAGATACTTGTCTACGGCGACGGAGGCGTATTCCGTCGCTTTAGATGTCTTAGGCGACAGAACGGTTCCGTCGCCTTAGGTAATTTTTTTTTAAAAAAAATCAATTAATTTGTTTGTGATTCCATTTTTTAAAAGAAAATATAACTTCAAAATCAAAAGACAAACATAATTCACACTCAACGTTTCTATCAATATAAGCATTCAATACATTAAAGTGTACATAAAGTAATGTTAAACAAACATCCTAGAAATGAAATGTAAATAAAATTTAAACTAGTCCTAGATATGACATTTTTTGAAATGTAAAAAACCCTCAACTAGTCCCTAGAGATAACACGATCGAGATGGCGATGACATGCATACATGTTCGATCCAGTTTGACCTACAATAAGCCAGAATAATATGAATGTTAGAAAAACTTGAATATCGAGAATAGAACATAAACTATATTATTTATAGAAACTAAATTATTTCTAGAAATTTCGGCAGCATAACAGTATATTTTGAATTGACCCAAAAAATTTAAACCTGTAAGAAAGAACATATATTCGAAAATAGTGGCTATCTTTACTGCAGGATAGCCAGAACAACGTTTAAACAATTTCTTAAACAACATTAAGCAAGAAATTTACCTTTTTACTTGGATGACGAGCCACCACCGTCGAACCTTTTCATGAGGTCAGCTAGTGGGGCCAGAAGAATTCCTTATGTTTTATTCATCATTTGTTGTTCCTCTCTCATCCTAGCTTGTTCTTCAGTCATTTATGTCATTTTTTCACGTAACTGTATGCTTTAAGCATATACAGCTGTCATTCTCTCGGCCATCTAACGTTGTGTTGAGGCAACGGAAGCCCTTGAAACAGAAGAGTCCTATCTTCCTCTTCTTTCCGCCGGCAAGTAGATCATGCCCTTAATTCCGTCTGTACGCCTACGTAGCACTTGTTCACATATTTCTTGTTGAGTTAGGGGCGTTCCAGCTTCAATTGATTCATCCTGCAACTTGATCATCTTCTTCTGAATCATAAAATTATATATAAATTAAAGCATTCTAAGTGATTTATGTTAAGTAAATAATGAACTTACATAGGACTCATTTGCTTGTTCACTAATCCAGCGACCTTCAATTTCATTGTTGTGCAGTTTATAGCGCACAACCTTGAAGACTTCGATTGGACCCATTTCTTCTTCCCCCTCTGCCATTTTCTACATTCATAAACATAATAAATTATTTTCATAATTATTGTATAGGAAATACATTAATTGAAATGAAGTAAATAAAGACATACATCTTCGACGATTTTCACGAATGAAACTGGGCCAACATGATGATTGTAAGGCAATTTTGCCCGTGCTTTCTTGCCTTTCTCAATCTTAGCATGCCATTCCTTTGACTCTCATCGATTGCAGAGGTACTCCCAGTCTCTAATATCAGTTACCCTATGATAGAGTTTAATGCGTCTTTCATCCGAAGGCGTATTCCTAAAAGAAAAAACTAAAGTAGTTAACATAAACTGAAATGTATACTAAACTGAAATAAAAAATTTAGACATAAACATACCTGTATTTGTTTGTACATTTTGTACCTATGGTCCTTCAGGATGTTCTGCATCGTACTCTCGATACTAGAACTGACGGTGGGATTATCCAAATCCAGTTCGAAATGTGTCTATTGGAGTTTCAATATTCATTGAAATGCAGTTAGCCATTGAAATGAAGTTAAAAATCTATTGTATAAAACTGAAAACTAAATAAGAATGTTACTTTACCAGTAGTTTTTGCTTGACAAGTTCAATATCGGCCTCAATAATCTCAGACCAATCCTATGCACGAACAGTAAGCGACTCTCGTACCAGTATGCCTATCTGATTGCTGAGAGTGTTGGCTTCTTTCCGTATTGCCTTTTTATTTCTTTCACTGAATTCGACTTTTATTCTTCCTTCCTTTCCCATTCTCTTATTCAATAGTTCTCCCTAGGAATGTCCACGAGAGCGACCGAAGTACTCGTTGTTTCACAAATGTTAGTAAATGACTGGAAATATAGAACATAAAGTAACATGGTTCATAAACTGTATTAGCTCCAACTTCATGACCTGAATCAATAGTAGCCGGAACGAAGTCCTCATTTTCAGTGTCATCGAACATTGAGTCCGCTCTACTTCTCAAACCAGCAGGCATAATGATAACGTATAAGAGTTAGCATGATATGTTTTCGTAAGTAACCAAACCAATATATTAAGTACATCACTAATAATGGAAAAGAAATAAAAAGCTAATACTTATGAATCAATAAGTTCAACATCCTCGTCGTCGTCATTAATGAATTGAATTGAATCTTCCAATTGATCATCATTAATCGCTTCATCGAATGTAGTCAGATTAACAATATCTAGCCTAGACAACTTGTTATCTTCTATAGACTCGTCCACACTATTTCTGCCTTCATGATGTATGCATTTAGCCTGATCAATCAGTCCGTCCACCACTTCCTTATTTTCAACTTCTGGGATATCCCATAAAATTTTATTATATAAACTTATTGAACAACTTTCCAATCTTTTCCATGTTTTAGATCGTTGATATAGAAGACTTGTTTTGCTTGGCTGGCAAGGATGA
>JBBMEG010069309.1:0-13364 GCA_037832605.1 Cyclanthera cordifolia
CCCCCCCCCCCCCCCCCCCCCCCCCCCCCCCCCCCCCCCCCCCCCCCCCCCCCCCCCCCCCCCCCCCCCCCCAACCAACACTTGACACGCAACGTCTCGTGACGGATCTCCTGCGGCGGCTAGCGGCGCACGTAGGGAACAGGCCTACTGAAAGCGCTGACGACGGCAGGGCTTGTCGCGCACACTGATTGATTGAACCTCACCCTTCAGCTCGCGATTGGGCGAAGAGAAAGCGACGACGACTGGCGATTCCCTTCGTGACGAGTGGCGAGGACGGACTGGCCACTGAGCTGACGGCGACGAGTGCATGAAAAACGTTGTCCTCGAGAAACACCGATCATAGGGAATAGGGAGAAAGAAAAAGTTGTGGTTGTGATTGATGAATTATGACCTAAAAAAATCAATTTTTATCTTTTATAGCTGTTGGAAAAACTAAATAAAATTATTAAAATGCCCTAGAGGCTAAAATTACCAAAATACCCCTAGTTTTCAAATTCCGACTTCACGCCTCCCGCGATATGACTTATTTAAGTAGATCTAAACCAAATAAATTCCAAAACGACCTCCGGAAGTCCCAGTAGGCCCAAAAAATAATAAAACTAACCTTAGATTTTTAGGGAGTGGAAATTTGTGCTGTTACAATATCAATAAGTGACATACACCAAACCTACCCCTTTTTTTTAACATATAAGAAGCAAAACCAATCGATCATATACCTAAAACCCAAAGCATACAAGGCGGTCTATCACATAAACAAAGCCCAAAAGAGTGTTTTGATTTTCTTTTTGATAACCTCGAGGCTGTCTCATGATCTAATTCTACAACATTTTTTACAAGATATAAACATTTGCCTTTTAGTTTACCTTCATTTAGTCTATGATAGTTTGAATAATATTGGTTCGTTGAACTTTAAGACCATCAACAAATTGTATCAATGGGAGAGTTTACTAACAAATAAAACAAAAATACTTTGAAGATCATGATCACAAAGCAACATACTCAAGAAAAGTGATAAAGAGTTGTTTTGATGGAATCTAGACCTAATTATATTAGTTCAAGCAACCCATCTCTTTCATTGTTCAATAATTAGTGGGCCAAATAACTTGCTTTATTGTTTGTATTTAAGCTTGGATCCATCAAGTTGAACTTCACTTGGGCTTCCTTTATTTTATATTTTTCTTAAGAAAAACATATTTTGTTGTTGCTTATGTTTATGTTTTTTTTTTTTTTTTTTTTTTGAGTACAATAGTGAGATGGGTACCACAAAGCTTACATAAAGGCATTAAAAAAATTTGAATCATTGATAATGCTATGTATCACTAGTGTCAGCTGCACTATGCTTTCGCTTTGATATTTTTGTCTTGCGTTAATCTTGCCTTCAATTTTCAAATGCTATAAGTATATAACTATTTCCTTTTTAAAATTTATATTAATGAATATGTTGTCCCACAAAATTAGAATGGGAAAGTATTTTATAGTTGAGTTGGTCGAATACTCATAAACATTAAAAAAAAAAAAAAAAAAAAATCTTCTAGAATCTTTAAATTCATAGATCTCTTTAAGAATCCATATGCTATCATGACTTTTGAAATAAGAATTGAGATATATATTGTTTTTTCTTTCAAAAATAATTCTGATAGATTTAATAATCGAATTAATTAATTATTTTCTTTTTAAGAAGCATATACAATTTTAGATGAGAGTGATGGAGAAGAGATAGGAAATGGGTGGCTTTAAGCAGCAATCTATACCTAATGTTGCAGCCGTCCTTCTCTTTATCAAAGGGACAAATTTATTATTTTATAATAATTAATTCTCTATTAATTTCGATTGAATATCCTATTTAAAGAGGAATAGATATTTGGTATTACTTTATTTTGAGGCTAAAAATGCATATACATAAAATATGATTACGCTCCCAATGTTTTGCCTCTTACTTCAACATATAATATAATATAATATGCTTCAAACAAGAATTAATATAAATTTCAGCAACTAAGATAAATATATATATTCAAATTTTTTCTTAGATCACATTCATGTTCGAATTAAATTACAATCTTCAATAATTTCGAAACGATTGTATATCAAAGGTAGAAAAGAAAAATTGACACAAATTTATATTAGTCTACCTACGTCCAGTTCTCTTGTACCAATTGCAGGGTTCTAAATTGTTAGGAGAGCCCTACTCTTCCATTTAAAAAAAAAAAAAACAAACCTCTCATTCAAAACAACTCATTAGGGAAAATTCAGGTACTTTTTTTTTTTTCATGTTGTGGCTTGAAGGGCAGTTTAAAAGAAATAAAAAAAATAATAGGCCACTTAGGCTCTACTAACTCTACAATATCCTGCTTTTGAGACTAAACAAGCAATATGCCTCCCTTCTAAGGATATAGCGACTTCTCTCTTCTTGTAGAGTCCGATTTATTAGCGGTAACGATCTTGATAAACATATTAGCTAGATTTTGACTTCTTGAAATCTTTTCACACTAACATACATATGGTATCTAACATATATGTGTATTTGATTGTCACAATGCAAAATCTTTTTCTTGTCTGTTATCTTACCAACTCAATTATATGATGAGTATTAATATAGTTGAAGTAATTCTTGTTGTATCTCATTGGGATCGTGTATAACACTTTCAAAGATTATAAAGGCATTTCAAAATATTATTTCTTCTTTTTTCGAAAACCTTTCTCGAGACTCGTAAGAGAGGACGTTACTCCTTATTGTGTCACTCGCTTTGCCTTTTTAGATCGTTTGGCTGACTTGATCGTTGGGTTAGAGGATATGCCTCACAATCGCTTTACTATGACAAAAAAGTTGGATCGTGCCATGGCATGTGTATTCGTTGCAACCCTCCAGGTATGAATTTCTAACGGTCTTACTAAGCCGAATTAAATTTATTTACATTATGAACCTTAAAGGTATTTTGGTAAATTTATCCATAAGGGCATATTAGTAATATTAAGAGTTTTAGATTAATTGTTAATTGCAGGTTCTTTTCGGCCTTACCCACACACGATCCAGCCTGTGACAATAGAATGCCGGCAGCCTAGCATCGCCCACATCCATGCCTTGTCGAGTTGTATAGCCTTTGCCCGGAGATTGTGATTGCCTATTTCACGTCTTGCCCTACACGCCACCTCCTTAGCCTCACACATCGTCGTACGTGAGCCATGCGTCACCACCTTGATTTGCATGTTGGTTTCGATTTTTGGTGAGTACTTACATAATTTCTTCTCCTTGAGCTTCTTGATAGATTTATATTTTGGATGAGCTCTTGATTAGCTAGATTTGCTAGGTTGTAAGTGTTAGGTTGCGAGTTACTTTTGTATTCTTTTTAAGTAAGGATTCCTTGCCTCAGGTTGTGTGGACCCTATGCACGTTTTAGTAAACTCTATCTAATGCCTACATGATTTCATTTTGATATGTATTTGATATTGTTAAAGTCTGAGCATGCTTAGGTAAATGTTCTTTATTTGTGATGATCTGGTTATTCTATAAGAAAAGCATGTGTGCCAGTTCAAGTATATGTGATGTTGTAGTATCTTGTTTAGAATGGGTGTTTATATTGCCTATTAAGCAATTATTAATGTGATCTCTTATGATTGAGCATGTTGTATTCTTAGATATAGTAGCTAGGTTGGACATAATTAATATAAATATAAGTTTAATAGTTAAACTTAATTAGATTGTTAGAAATTGTGCCCAAAATACATTTAATGTTATATTTCAATTATTCATAAAGGTTTTTTATTTGTTTTTAGCCTACATGAAAATCCCAAAAAAATATTTAAATTAGGTAGAATGTATATAATTTTTTATAATAAATTTTTAAATATTTTAACGCAGGTTTTTTTTTAAGAATCCAAAAAACGTTTATTTAAAATATATATATATATATTTATCGATTTTTTTTTTTTTAAGAAACAAGAAATATAAAAAGCCACCACGCTATTATTTTTTATTCTAAGAAATTAAAAACAAGATTCTTACCCAAACAAGTCTTTAATTTTCTTAACTTGTTCTCATGTATGATTTAAGTTATGAAAAATATTTGAAGTTTCACTATGAAAAGTAGTGATAGGAATCGATATTGCTATGGTTTTTTTTTTTTTTTTTTTTTTTTATATTATTATTATTATTTTCTCTCTTAATGAAACCTCAATATTTGTAGGTTAGGCGAAGAGAGAGTGAATAAGAAATTGTTGTAGGGCCTATTTTTAATATAGGGAAACCGACCAAACAAATCCATTACATCCCAATAGTATATTATATTAGTGTGTGGGTGATAATGGGAGAGAGAAAATAATAATAAAAGTAATAGCATCAAAATATAGAGAAGTAAAATTCGAATTTCCTTATTAAAAAAAAAAAAATCTAAAATATTATTATTTTGAGTACAAATTGGAAACATATTACAAATATCAATTTTTAAGATCAAACTCGTGACCGTGATGTTAAACTAGACTATCTCCGAACAATAAAAAGTCTAAATTACTAAAATAGGAAACACATATGACAACTAAACCTAAATTCTTTTTGAATAACTGAGAGGGCTCTTAAACTATGTTTGGATGCCCCAATTATATAAATATTCATGTAGGTTAGTATAAGGGGAATAATAAAAAATGTCTAAAAAAAATTAAACTAATTTAGAAGTTGTATAGTTTTTCTTAAACTTTAAATCTTTCTAAAATAAAAATTAGGGAATAGAGATAATACATTTATCTCCAAAATAAAGCATTTTAGATTTTTGAATTACGGAAGAAAACAAATGTTGCACTTTTAGATAATTTTGTCGAACTCTTGATTCAAGAAACAAACAACTATCAATTTTTTTTATATATATATTTTTTCTTCTAGATGTATATTCCAAAATATATTGTCTACAAATAGTTAAATAAAAATTTAAATAATTAAATTTTATTATCATATTTCTTAGATTTCACAACAATTAATCTCAACTATTTTTTTCTCTATAACTTTGATCTATACGTATTTAGTACGCATGTCAGTATTGTAAACGTTTAACACGCTTCCTTTGTAGTGCATACGAGTATGTAATTAAGAACAAAAGACACAAATTACTTATAATTAAAAGAAAAAACAAACAAGGAGTGCGGGGAATACAATTGCTTGAAAAATAGGGGATTTAACTTGGGGAGAGGTTTAAAATCCTACCAACTTCTTATATTTCATTTTTTTTTTATTGATGTTTATTCTAAAATATCTTGTCACAAATAGTTAATTAAATAACTTAAATATCTAAATTTTACTATCACATCTCTTAGATCTCACAACAGTTAATCTCTACTCTTTTTTCTCTATAGCTTCAATATATACTTACAGGATACACATGACAGTTATTGTACATACAAATACGCACGCAAGTGAAAGCACGTTTAACACGTATCCCTTATTGTACATCTGAGCAAATAATGAAGAATAGAATAATAAAAATTAGTTATAATTAAGTTTAAAAAAATAGCAAATAAAGTGGGGGAACATAATCCCTTGAAAATTGTTATTTTACTTGGCTAAAGGGTTTAAAATCTTACCTTATGAAACGTAACAACTTTCTAAATGATTACACATTAGGGGTGGGTGGGAACGTCCGTGGTCGGTAACAACATCGAGCTTGATCGGAGGGGATGATCGGACTTCCGACGAACGCGCCAGAATCCTTAACGAGAACGAGCACAAGACGATCAGTTGAGCTTCGAATATTTAGTAAGGGATGGGATGTTCGTCTTAGAGGTTTTCAGAGACTCTTCAAATTCTCTTTTGCAATTTTGGAGGAGATTTTGTTTTTCTTCAAAGCAATTTCGGATATTTTGTTTAATGGTACTCACATTCCATTGCAACAATCATCACGAATGCATGACTCGATAGGTGTGTGCTCCACATTTTATTTATTTATTATTATATATTTATTACCTATCACACTTCCCATGAATTGTTTTGAGTAAATGCGAATATAAAAATGTGCACCTTACATAGTCATCAAGTCAAAATTCAAAATTTTAAAATAGTAAAATTCAACGTATTTTTCTATTTGAAAACATTGAATTAAATATTGAATTATATATTGATCAAAATATCTATTATTTTGTTGCATTGGTACGTAATTACAATAAATCATATTTAATTTATTTATTTTTAAAACAAATTTGTATAAGTTGGGAGGTGTATAATTGTCAAAACTATTTTCTTTAATTAATAATTTTAATTTTAAAATTAATTCTAGAAATAAATATAAAGTCTAAGAAAAACTATATATTCTCATCATTAGTTTCCCAATTTTAGACATTCCCCAAGATGCCTCTAATTATAACTCTATCAATGTTTGCCTTACTGTTTATTATAATCGACAGTTTATCTAATTTACGTGCTTGTTTATCTAAAGCTATGTGTTATATTATTATAATAAATATTAATTATCAATTTTTTAAAGAGATTTACTACAAATAATTATTTTATTTTGTAAAAAAAAAAGTTTATTTATACGTTCAATAATTTTCGTTAAAAAATGAATATAATATTTTTCTAAAATTAACATGTGATTGCTTGAAATTATAATTTAAATTTACGTCTATATTTAATTAAACCAATTTTTGTCGACTAAATAAGTTCATTTTCAAAATGAAATGTATTTGAATAAAAATTTATTATTTAATAAAAAATCTCAAATTAAAATTATACCTACATATTTATTTTTTGTAGTATATAACTCTATCAATATACAAAATAATAAAAAAATAATTTAAAAATAATAAATTTTCTTACTAAAAAAAATAATGTTTAATTTATTTTCATTATGTCAAAATTAACTATAAGTTCAATAAAAACTACTAAATTAATTATTTTTAAATTTTTAGCCTAGTTAAATCCAAGTTATTAAAAAAAATGGTAAGAAAGAGAAATAAAACATATAACTTTCGTTATAATAACATGTCTGTCAATCATGGTTTATCATAATTCATGTTATAATAACATGTATTCACAATACAATCTATTATATCGATCGTTATATAACTCATCGTTTACAATAAAATAAATGGTGACCGAAACGCATCTGTAATATTTTTTTTTATAAGGCACTAAAATAAAACAAATATAATCTGTTGATATATATTAATTTATTTTGTTTTGTATGATTCCATGCAATAAAAATAATTTAACTCATTTAAGTATTTAGAATATAGATAATGGAGTTTTGAGTACATGCACCAAAACAATTGTAAAGAAGAAAGATGGATCCAAAAAGGACTCTATAATACTCAATTATAAAATACCCCACATTCACGAGGAATTAGAAACATTTTGAGATCATGAAGATGTTCGAGATTGGATTTGACTCATCAAAAACCTTTTTTTTTTTTTTTTTTCTTTATCTTTCACAATAATTTGAGTTTTAGATGTGTATTAATTAATTAAGAGTTATGTTGATTGGTTTTTGTCGCTAGAAGTGGAGAAAGGGCATCTTATAATTCAAAGAGATTTAGATTTCGCATATAAAATCTGTCAATGCATAATAGAATGTAAATTCAACTACTTTAGATGAGATATTGTTGAATTTTGTTAAATTATCAAACAAACAAAAAAAATTATAATAATGAGCTGAGATATATTTAATGAGGATTTTTCATGAGTAGCCCAAAAAATATATAAATAAATAATAATAAAATTTACGGATGTCAATATTTTTAAAATTGAAAATGGTATAATTTAATCAAGTCAAATTGATAGGTTTCAATCAAGTGAACTTGAAATTGATAGACTTAAATATTTCATAATTTGCTACGTATGAAATATTTTTAAAAAGTTACTAGTTAAAATATGAATGTCAAAATTTGTTATTACAACAAATTTTCAAATTTAATTACATTATGTAAGACCATAAAGAAAAGAAAGGTCAAGGTTAAACATTGACCAAGTTCGAGCGACGTTATTTTGGTTCGAAACAAAGCGATGTTGTTGGGGCGTGACATGTGATCGCTAACTCTTGCTAAAGCAGTTGCCGTCTTTCATTTTTAAAGGAAATGACGCCGTCCAAATCATCTTTTATTTGTGATTCATGTCGATGATGTCATTTCTGAGTGAGGGATGATCTACAAGTTCTAGGAGATCAAAGCTCAGAGTGTTGGGTGATGCATACATTTCTACCTCGACTTGAAGGTATGTAGTTATGTTTCTATGTCATGTATATTCTTATTTGGTGTATGAATGTTCAAGAAACTAGTGTAAGTTGTTAGTTGTATTTCACTATTTTAGAGTGATATGTGGGTTGTTAGTGGTGTTTTGTCTTCTCTTGGAGAGATATATGAGTTGTTAGTGATGATTCACTCTTGTAAGAGTGTAATGTGTTGCTATTGGTTTCTCACTTCATTGAGAGTGCAACATAAGGTGCTAAAGATGTTTCATTCCTTTAGGAGCGCATGGTTAATTGATAATGATGTTTCACTTCTTTGAGGGTACAAAGTGAGTTGTTAGCATTGTTTCACTCCATTAAGAGTACAGTGTGAGTTTTTAAAGATATTTCACTCATTTTTTAGTGCAAGGTGAGTTGATGATGATGTTTCACTCCTTTGTGAGTGTAGAGTAAATTGCTAGCGGTGTTTCACTCATTTGAGACTGTGATGAGTAGTTGGGGATGTACAACTCCTTGAGAGTGTAGGGTGAGTCACTAGCTTTGTTTCACTCATTTAAGAGTGCAGGGTGGATGAGCTTCACTCATTTGATAGTGCAAGGTAAGTTGCAAGTTGTCTTTCACTCATTTGAAATTGTGGGGGTGAGTTCTTAGTCGTGATTTACTCATTTAAGATTGTATCGGTCCTTGTTCAAGGTGTGAGTTAAAGTAGTTTTAGTGGTGTGTTATGGGTTAAGGCAGGATTGAGTACAAATATATTATTTATCCTATTGAATGATGAAGTGTGATTCATTTGTTGCATTATGAAGTAGATAGAATTGGAGCCTATTAAACTCTTACAAGCTTAGTGTAAGATCATTGGATCTATTTTATTCTTGTTTCTACCATTGCTTCAGTAAGACTTACTCATGTAGGTTGCAAGATAACTTGCTCAAACATTAGACTTGCGTGAAGATATTAGCTCATAACTGTGATGTTGTTATTCTTTTTTTCTTCTTCTTCTCCTTATTTTGAAAGGGTGATGTTGATATTTAGTACGTGATAAGCTTAAGTGTAAGATTAGTGGGAGGAAAATTACTTATATTTATGATGATGTTATTCAATGTATGTTATTGTGCTTGTGGCGAATATCTATTCGAACATATTAATAATATATTGTAAAGATCAAAAGCTTTACTTCAATTTAAATGTGATAAGTTGCGTGAGCTAAGGGAGATCAGTGTTAGGGACTTTTATTCAGCGAGTTAGGGCGTATGACTGTTACAAATGGAACAATTATGTTGTATGTGATCTTCAACATTCTCAATAGTAGTTAGAAGGGTGGAGATTTAAGCTTGATTTTTGCGGTTAGAATTGGTTGTATGATGGTTAGGAGGTGTTATAATACGACTATTACGATTACTAGTATGTGATTGGTTGTTCAAGTAGTGAAAAGATGTGTTGCAACATTGAGTCAAGACTTAGTACCTTTTGGTACATATCTTATGATGTTATTGATGCAAGGTGATATTCAGGGTTGAGCGAGTTTCTAAGCGTCTATAGTGTTATAGTGGTTTACTCTATGTAATGAAGGTTTAGGGTGAAATTCCTTAGAGCAAAGTGTAGTTAGCAAGATTCGTCGTTCGCTAGTTTGATTTGGGGCATTCTTCTAGTCGAGAGTTTTGATGTTATCTACTTTCCAGTTGGTGCAGGTGAAATGTACTTCTGATGTGCAAATTTGTTTCGCGCTTTAGTTATGGAGCTTAATGAGTAGAGAGTTACACTACATAGTGAAATACGTATTATGTCTGTCACTTAAAATGAGTGCGATAAATGGTTGACAAATGTGAGATCTCGAGTACCATGAATATGATCGATCCATGTTTAAGTGTTACTAATATGACATTTTAACTTCTGTTGATGAGTGGTAGCTTATTACACATAAAAGCTACTTACTTTGTATGTATATATTCACTCTGTCCTATGATATTAACTCTAATAGGTTTCTATGTGGTTGTGATGACAAGACTTGATTATGATCACTCGGCTATACGATGCGGTAGTTGGACCAAAGTTATAGACTTGGATTTCAGGTTAGTTCTTTTTACTATTGTTTATAGTTTGTATCTCGAAGTTTTTGAGGTGTTACATATTAACTAACAATCTTCATAACTTATGGGTTTGAAGATTTAAGAAATAATCTACAAATGAAGTTTAATTTTTAATTGGAAAGGAAAAATGACTTGGTAGGGACTTAATACAAAACATCTTGCTCTAATATCATGTTGAATTATGTTGAATCAACAAAAATATCTATAATTTCGTGGTTCTAAATATCATCTTGTATTCTTAGCAATATTGTATAACTAATAGATAAAGTATATATATAGTTTGAAAATGAAAAAGAATAAAGTTTATCTCTCTCTAACTTCTAAATAGAGACTCTCTCATCAAGCTTCGTGAAGAGAGACTCTTTCATCAAGCTTCGTGAAGGTTTTCATAAAGATTAGATTATGAGTATTTTTCGGCACCTCCATGGACATTTTTAGGCTATGTTTAGTCGTCTTTTGAGGGCTCCACGAGGAAGCTATATGGGCTTTGTGTTGAGAGAAGGAAGGATATGATGATGAAAAGATGTGTAGGGAGTTAAGTGAAGGTTATCTTGAGTTTTTCGAATGCTTAATGGTCATCGCAGTCAGTTTGGAGAAGAATAGGCAAAAGTTAAACAAAGAGGGCATGCCAAGATTAGTGAATTAGAAGATGAAAAAACTCTCGTTAGCTAGTAAAATGGAAAAGAAGAAGATCGATTAGGGTCTTTATAACATGGGCATGTCGTTTGACCGAGAGAAAAGTAATTTCTTAGACAGGGAAGTAATCCCTACGATAGGCAAGGATGTACTCAGTTTGCATTTTCAATTCCTTTCCAATGTCTAATTTTGTTTAGTTTGATAACTATAGTATTTGTAATGTTGAGTGGTTTCTTTTTCGTTGTTTCAGTTGATTGTTGGTTGCTTTTTAGTTCATTTAAATTTATAGAATAGGTTATAGTTGATGAATTCTTTTACTTTTCGCTTATTGATGGAGTTTGTTGGTAAGGGATGGTTCGATACTAAAAACAAGTTTGTGGAATAAGAAGGGTAATCTCTGATAAAGTGTTAACCTTCCGGTTTTTTTTCTTTGGTGGGAGGTCTTTGCTTCAATCATCTACATCAACATAAGATTTCCTTCCATTAATACTATAAAAAACTCCCAAATTTGGGGTCAAAATAGTGTGTTTTTCTTTCCTGGCAGAGGATTGTTACACTTTAAATGTTAAGAATGTATATTGAAAGATTCACATATTCTATGCAGGACTAATCTTGTATTTGGTTTTATATTTTAGTGTTGAGTCCCCAATGTATAGAGTCAATTAGGACAAAGTGTTTAACTTTCCTGGTAACGGATTGTTACTCATATTTGTTCTCGAATTAATTACTTTGAGTTCTTGATGATTTACTTCTTGGGGGTGTTCTCATTCAGGAGGGCCACCCCATCGCCTATGAAAGCTGAAAATTGTCCCTTATAAATCCCTTTACTTCTCTAAACTTTCTATTCGTATATACTCGTCTTCTTACGATCTAATAATTCAGCTTTCTTCTGCTAAAATTGAAGATGTAAGAAGAGTGACTCGAGCTCCTACCCTATCTTGATCAGCTGGAAGATTGGATTCGTGAATGCCAAGGAGTAAAAGGTACTTGCAGCTAAGGCCAAAAGTAAATTTTAGCCCATTATAGTGCCAATGTTGGTATTTTAGATTGCTACTAAATATGTGTTCTTATTTTATGCTTTGCTTTCTTCGCGTCGGTTGGCTTTGTTTATTGTAGACGCTTCCTTTCGAGGTGTTGATCGAAAAAGGTTTTGTGGTATACGTCTAATAATTTATATTCATTTAAGAATATCTCCAAACTTGCACGAAAGCAACCAAAGTTGGATTCACTAAGTTTGGTAGGAATCAAAGAATTACATGCTTATTGAAGTTTGGAAATTTGCTATCCCAATTTTAATCTATTATCACAATTTTAATCTTTGGACGAAAAGATTTTTTTTTAAACCCTTTTTAATTTTACATTGAAAATTTATTGTCACAATTTAAATCTTTTAACTATTTTAGTCCTTTAAATTTTATATTGAAACATAAATTGGTTGTATCAAAACCTTCAGCTAAATTATGAAAGACAGATGGTTAAATAAGCTCTCAGTAAAGTTCAACACTAATGTGACGGATTCGATCTTAAAAAAATTGGTATTTAAACCTTCAGTAAAATGATGATATGCGTTTCGTAACCACGATCAAGAAACTATCGGTCAAGTCATTCTTTACGGTTTTTAGTTTATGCCGCGATTTTGACTATCGGTCAATACTTTACTGTTTTTAGCTTATGCTGCGATTTTGGTATCGTATGATATGATATCCTTTATGAGGGGTAATTGAGATATCAATAATTGTAACCACTCACACCATCCTAATTGCCTTTAAATCTATGTATGTGGGGTTGAGATCTTCGCATTTATATGTTATTATCCATTTCGAATATAAGACTTGAATTTTTACCCATAAATATGATTGTCCTCCACTTTAGGTGTGTTCAAAAAACTTAACAATCAAACTACCTAACCAAAAAAAATTCAATTTTGTGGGTTTGATTGAGTTAATAACTTATTTAGATTAGGTTGAATTCAAATAAATTAAATTTTCACAAGCTTAGTTGGTTCTTAGATTGACTTAAATTTAATTTGAATTTTCTTGAGCTAACGTTGTGTATTATTAACTTTTAAAAATATGTTTTTTACCTGCAATATTTATTTTATTTATTTGTTATTTTTAAACATTTTGTTTTACAAAATACTTCAAAGATGTTTTTAAGTATTCTTTACAAGGTATATATCATTAAATAAATTGAAGTTGAATTGTTGATGAAAATTATTATACGGAGTTCAATAAAAATTGAAAATAAATGACAAATACATATTTGAATTGAAAAAAAAAAAAAAAAAGAAAAAAAAAAAAAAAAAAGCAAATTAATGAGACTCAAGTTAATAACTCAACGTGAAAATATATTTATAGGCGGAGATGCTCAAACAAATAGGTTGAATGAATGGATAGATTCATGGGAATTTAACATGGATATTCAAGTAGGAAATAATTATTACATTTTTATCTCAAATTGATCTTAATTGCAAAGATAT
>JBBMEG010069320.1:0-49506 GCA_037832605.1 Cyclanthera cordifolia
TATCAATTTCCTTTCCTAGGTAGGAATGTTAATGTTACTATTTAAGTAACATGGTTGTATTGTTATTGGGTGTGAAATAATATTGTTTTTTTCCATATAGTTTTTCACAGACTCGTATGAGTGAGGGATGTTTGATAGATACTATCAATGTTATCAGAGCCATCTTCCGATCCGGGAATTGTTACTGAGATGGAGTCGAGGGTAGCCACGATGGAGGAACGTGCCAAGATCTTGAAAAGCATGGCACACGATGAATGTGGATATGCAAGATATTGGCATGAATTCACACGGGATTTGAGGGAATTAAGAAGAGATTTGGATGAATATAACGCAAAAAAGAGGGAAGCTCGAAATAGGAAGAGGAAGAAGAAGATACGAGATCAGGCTCCGACAACGTTGATATTGAAGAATTTTCAAAAAAGAAAAGGCAAGAAATTCAAGAAAAGAGACTTACCTGTATTTTGGTTTAGGTTGAGACAGAGATGCTTTCGGGTTCAATGGAGGTTGAAGCCAAAGTAGGGCGCTCACTATGGATGTGGGAGAAGAAGCATCATGGTAGATGGAAATTGAGGAAGAAAACGACACACAGTGAATCAGAGAATACGAGCCAGAATTCAAATCACAAAATTGGAATGGGGAGAAGTCGATCGAGAATTCAAATCGCAAAATCGATATCGAAAAAATCAAAAGGAAAAATCAAGATTGCGTGAAAGCAAAATTCACAAACCTAGATTGCAAAATCGATCGATCAGATGTGATTCGATCGATGAATCCTCGGAAAAAGGAAAAAAGAGAAAGTGCGATTCAATTTCTGCGACCCGACCCGAATTGTTCGACTTACTCAATCCAAAACCGACTTGATCCGCCCACCCGAACGCGAACCGGTCGCCCACTCGAACGAGCTCTGCCCACCACAACGCAACCTGCTCGCTGATTCAGATCCGACCCACCAAACCAAATTGACCTAATTCGACCCGTTTCTGCTCAAAACCGATCCGATCCAAATCTGCCCAACCACGACGATGCAGCGGCTGGGAGCAGGTTCTTCGACGGCGGCATTTTGAGTGAGTTCTTCGGCGGCAACGGGAAGAAGATGGCCGGAAATGGGGGTTGTAGTGGCAGAGTTGATGTTGAAGGAGAGAAGAGAAGTTACGATGGTTCTTTTTAAAATTAGGAATAAGAAACAATTAAAAAAAAACAAAAAAAGGTCAAAAGTTTGCCAGATTGGTGGGAGATATTATGACGGCTTTTGTGACTGGATTTTCAAAAAAAAAAAAAAAAAAAAATTGGTTGGCTATCATATAACTTGGTAAGGTGGCTGACTAGTTATACCCCATTGTTGTACATTATGGACCATTTTTGGTGTGGCAGACTTGCATATCAAAACAGCAAGGAGTCATACGTTTCAAAAAATACTAAGAAACAACATGAAAAGTAAACTCTATACTATGAAAGAATGTAAAAAAGGTCTAAATGGGTATGCGGCTTTTAAGACACCAATAATCTTAACATTGACAAGAGAACTAATACAAGGGAAGACAAATAAGCAAGAGCCAAGAACAAGAGAATACAACTAGAACACTATATTGAGATAATAGAGTAACAATACCATACCGTAGCCTTTCGAGATGGCTACTCTCTCCCAATATCATTGCCAAGACAACAATACCAAATTTCATATATTCTAAAAGAGACCCTAACTCACATATTTATACTAAAACCCTAAGTACTAATTACTATTCTACCCTTACACATATTATTTTAATATCCTAGAACTATCCTCCCTTGGGGCCTAACAATGGTCATGTGCAACACGTACTAAACAAACATGAGTGTGACATTACGCATGTATCAAGAAAGCTTGTGCATCTAAACAGGATTGATGGTCCAAGAGGATGTGAGGCAGTATGATCTCATTCTCAGAGAATGGGGAGGGGTTGCTATGTTGAGCAAAAGATCTCCTGGGAATTCATGCCTACTTAAGTCACTTCTACATACAAAATGTTAAATTCCACATGATTAAATTTTCACCTTCAATGTTTGTCAATGAACGGTAAAGAAAACGACCTGACAAAAAAAATCTACAATTGTTTATTAGGTGGAATATGCTTAACAACTAGTGCGTCTCTAATTAAGATGCCATGCACTGGATAACAAGAGAAGCTCACCATGCTTTAAGTGAAAACGAAGTGACTCATGGAAATGACAGAACAATAATTATAATGGAAATCAGATTAGAATCCATTGGGAAAAGCTACTGTTATTATTTTTTTAATATTAGATTTCATTTTTCTATCTATCCAGGGATCAGATTCTTGCATAATAAATATTTCCATCAGTAGTGAAAATTGGCATCTATCTGACTCCATTTGAAAAGCTTTTGAAATCCTTGGTTGTACGCCTCTTTGGCTGCAATAAATTCCTCACAATCTGTATTTCTCATTGCAATTGTGCACGGGCATCGAAGAAAAGAAAATAGTTGCTCTCTTCACATTCCCAGTCTTTTGTTTCTGTAGCAAGAATGGTAGCTGATATTCATTTGCTTTGTATAATTTAACTGCATACACTTTGTTTTTTACGCAGCCAGTTAGAAGTTTGTTTTTCCCCCCCCACAGAGTTTTGATGATTCTCAAAAGCTAAAGCCAATCTCCGCTGGGCCTTTTGGGGGACCAGGTGGAAACAATTGGGATGATGGAGTTTTTTCGACAATCAGGCAGTTGGTTATTTCTCATGGAGCTGGTATCGACTCCATTCAGATTCAATATGATGTGAAGGGAAGTTCAATATGGTCAAATAAACATGGAGGAAATGGTGGCACTAAAACAGACATGGTAGCCCCATACATAGTTGGATCATCAATTATTTGCTTAATAATTGAAACAACTTGAAATTTAGATTTCGAAATAATACAAAAATGATTTTTCATGTTGGTTTTAGTTTGATCATTGATGAAGAATACTCGTTTCTGTGTGCTATGTTTTAATGTTTTGTTTTACAGGTGAAACTTAATTTTCCAGATGAGTACTTGACTATGATCCGTGGACACTATGGTAGCTTTGTGTCATTTGACCGAGTTTTTGTTCGATCCCTGACTTTTATGAGCAACCAAAGCAAGTACGGACCTTATGGGATCGAACAAGGAAAAGTCTTTTCGTTCCCGACAACCGATGGCAAGATTGTTGGGTTCCATGGCAGGAGTGGACTGTACCTTGATGCCATAGGAGTTTACCTTAAGCCTATGCCAATGCAAAGGCCATCTAAAGCAAGGATTCAGTCACAGAACTATATTGCTACCAACACAGAAAGCGATGGCTTTTCAATTTTACAAGGAAGTGTTGGCCAAAATTATGATATTGTTCTTTCCGTAAGGCAGAAGGACGAATTCAAAAGGCCTCTTCCAACTACTATCTCAAAACAAGTATCTAGTTCCTCAAGCTCAGAATCAAGTGATGATGGATCCACAGTCAAGGTTAGATGAAACTTTTTTCTTCCACATCTTTATTTGTCTTGCTTACCATTATGTTCTTTCCCCTCGCACATATACTCTCATTAGGATATTATTAAATAAGGGTCGGTGATGATCATCTCAGATGCCTGTTAAGAAGGGACCGTCTATAGCTGAAAATGTGGTGCCATGTGGACCTTGGGGTGGCTCGGGCGGTACTGTATTCGATGACGGAAATTACACTGGTGTTAGTCAAATTAATGTGTCGCGCAATGTTGGAATTGTGTACATAAGAGTTCTGTATGCATGTGACAAGGAATGTATATGGGGAAGCCGAGCAGGTGGAACTGGAGGGTTCAAACACGACAAGGTAAATGTATTTTCTGCATATTATTTGATCAGAAGACGTGCTGATTTAGATTTTCGTTATTTTATTGGATAAAATATCATTTTGGTCATGAACTTTAAATTTCAATCTCTGGCCTTTCAAATGTCCAATAAATCCATGCACTTTCAAAAAAAAAGCTTAAATTGAAATTTGGTATTTCGAATTAAAAAAAAGAAGCTTAAATTGAGGTCGTTGTGTTAAAATTATGAAGTTAATATTAATTAAAATTGATTCAATTATATTAATAATTTTAATGGAAGCAAGGTCACGAAGGACACAATGTAAGTTTTCTTTATTGAAATACGAGGACTAAAATTGGACTTAAAATTCAAGATCTAAAATGGAACAATAGTTCAAGTACTAGAACCAAAATAATATTAAAACCTATTCGGTTTCTCTTTCTTAATTGTACTCTTACATTCGTAACAACTGTTTGCAGGTTATCTTCGACTATCCATATGAAATCTTGACTCATGTAACTGGGTACTATGGGCCTGTAATGTACATGGGACCTAATGTTATCAAGTCACTCACATTTCATACTACGAAAGCCAAGTACGGACCATTCGGGGAGGCACAAGGAACCCCCTTCAGTACCAACGTCAAGGAAGGGAAGATTGTTGGATTTCATGGGAGGAAAGGTATGTTCCTTGATGCTCTTGGTGTGCACATAGTAGAAGGAAAGGTGACCCCGATGTCTCGTCCTCCCTCCACCTCCAGTGATATCGTTCCTGTTACACAAACACTTCTCGAAGATGAGAGCGCCCAATCTCATTGGACTAAGAAACTTGCTCCTTCAAAAGGAGCACCACTTGAAGAGGTACTTTCTAACTTTGCCCATAATTTTATATGTTCCTGCCTCTAAACAAACAGAGGTTGGTTGTCTGTATCGTAGATTGGTCGTGTAGTGAAAGAACCAGCACCCTGTGGACCTGGGCCATGGGGCGGGAATGGCGGGAAACCATGGGATGATGGAGTATTTTTAGGCATTAAACAGATACATTTAACAAGGTCTCTTGAAGCTTTTTGTTCAATTCAAATTGAATATGATCGAAATAAGCAAACAGTTTGGTCGGTTAAGCATGGAGGTAACAATGGAACAACCATACATCGGGTACCGATAAACTTAACACCTTCAACCGTTTTTCTTACATTCCACAAGCACTCGAACATTTCTTCTGGCTGAGTTTGCAGGTAAAATTGGAGTATCCACATGAAGTGTTGACTTGTATATCAGGATATTATGGTTACGTCAGTAATGAGGAAAGACAACAAGTGATAAAGTCGCTTACTTTACACACAAGCCGGGGGAAGTTCGGTCCATTCGGGGAGGAGATAGGGACCTTTTTCACATCCACGACAACGGAGGGGAAGGTTGTCGGCTTCCATGGGAGGAGCAGCTTGTATTTGGATGCCATTGGTGTTCACATGCAACACTGGCTAGGAAGCCAAAGGGGATCCAAATCAGCTATGTTCAAACTGTTCTGATATGAAACTGAAAGAGCTAATAAAGCTGGGATGGAGCAATATGGTTACATTATTCATGGACTCTTGTTTTCTTTTAATTTTCTTCCATTTGCAGGGAATATATTGTTGGAGCCTAATCAATAATGCTTATCATATTAATGTCAAAAGAAAAAAAAAGGGTTGTCATATTCTTGGTGCATATGATAACGCTTAATTTGATACTTTGTGAAATGCAATAAAAATTGGTATTAATTGCAAATCATCTATTCCTGATTCCTGTTCTAAAAAAAAAAGGTTCTGATTTTGGACTGCAACTAACAAAAATTCATTATTTAACTTTTATTTCATTTTGGTCAGTAAATTTTTAAATTTTAAATTTTATTCTTTTAGACTTTCAAATATCTAATTTTAGTCTACAAGTTTGTTCCAATTTCAAATGTTTAATTTTATTTCCTAAATTTTAAAAAGTGGTTAAAATTGATTATTGTGTTAATAATTTTGAAGTTAATATTAATATGACAATTAATTCATTATTGTCAATAATTTTAAACAAAATGTAAAGAATATTTCTAATATTGATCCAGAATAAATGTAACTTAATTTAAGGATCAAAGTTAAGCATTTGAAAGTTTTGGGACTAAAATTGAATATTTAAAATTCTATGAATTAAAATAAAATAAAAGTGATAATCTAGTCACCAAAATAGTATTTTAACTTTCTCTCTCTTTTTTTTTCTAAAAAAAAAAAAAAAAAAAAAATCTAGGTACCAATGTGACTTATGTCGTCCTAGTTTTCATTGATGGCCTTGGAAATCAGCATGGGCCTAAAGGTGCCCATGGGCCTTGGGAAAGTGTGGTTCAATAGATTGGGAAAGTCTAGATGAGCACTTAAAAAAAAATAAAATAAAAATATAACATTAAAACATATTATTTCATGTTTGAAATATATTTAGTTCATTCTACTCAATTTAAAAACTCAACTAGATTAATTTAGAATGATATTGACTATTCTACAAAACTCAATAATCTAATCTTGTACTGACAATACGTATATTATTTACTCTCCGAACCAAGGAAATAATAATTATGAATAACCACTTAATTGTCTCTCATCCTGCAGGTTTTTTTTTTTTTTTTTTTTTTTTTAGAAAACAACCACATCTATTAAGAACCCAAACGAACTCTTCACAATCACCAAGTGGAGAGAGTCTCCCTCCAAAATGTCCACCTATACATCCCATAGGAAGCTAAAAAGTTCCAAACAAAAGCGTTTCGTATTTGGCTAAACAATCAGCCGTCCTATTACACAATCTACTACAATAGACAAACACCACGTCTCCAAGAAGAGAAGAGAGATGTCTAATATCAACAATAATGTTGTTAAATTCGAAAAAATCGTCAAGCCCACTCTTCAAAGCTTAAATCACCTTTACGCGTCTGATTCAATAATCAAAGGAGAAATCCTATATCGATCGGTTTCGTAGCTCGTTGGCCATAGAGGATGGACTGAATTCATGCTGCAATTATATAGTAGTCAATCAACACTCTCAATAAAACACCTTTCGTCATTGATTATCTAATAGCTACGAAATTGCAAAACACAAAACGTACTCGAACAGTTTTTCTTAAAGCACATATTCAAAGAGTTATTATGAGAATTATGTCCATTTTATGACGGTTGCACTCTTTTTAGAATAATTATAACTAGGGGTGAAAGAAAGAATCGAAAATCAATAAAATGGATCGAACCAAACCGATCTAAATGCACTATTTTCAGGATAATTATAATTAAGGGCAAAAGAAAAAATCGAAAACCGACAAAACACTACTACCAAAGAGGAAATAGGTGACGGTCTATACAATTTTTTTTAAAAAACATGGATATACGGTGTCGGTCACTTTTGGTGTTGGGCATTTGGTGTCGATCTGGACAATTGGTGTCGTTCAGACCGACACCAAATATGTCCGACACCAAAAGAACCGACACCATATATTAAAAAACCGACCCAACAGATATATGGTGTCGGTCAGACCGACACCAAAAGTAATTGGTGTCGGTCCGTCTGACACCAAAACCGTATTTCAAAACTTCAGTTATATTTTTCTCAGTTTCAGTTTCATTTCTTTAGTACGTTTTCACTCTTCTTTCTTCTTCCCAGCAGCTCTTTTCTCCCTAATTTTTAGCGAAAGCTTACTCCATTTTCAAGCTTTTTCTTCTTCCCTATAAACTCCATTACTTTTCTTCTCCTTCTCAACTTTCTTTTCTCTTTACCCGCGGCCAAAACCCTCTCAAAACCTCCAAAATTTCGGGCTCTAGCTTATCTTCCTTCTCATTTTCGTCTCTTGGATTCGGGCTCTAGCTTCTCTTCCACCTCCTACATTTCAAAGGTACTAATTGTTTTGTTATTTTTTTGCTATTTTTGCTATTTTTTATTCTGCTATAGTATTATTTATTTTGCTATTTTTTAGAAATTTGTTTATGGGTTTAGTTATATGTTTAAAGTAGTGCCTTAAAGTAGTAGTGCCTTACAAATTTGTGTTTGGATTTTTAATTTGTGTGTAGGTATTATTTTAGTTGGGATATGGATAAGTTTTGGATGCTTAAGGATCAAATGTCACAAAAATATAGTTTAGAAGTTGAGAGTTTTATAGAAAATGCTTTACAACATTCCAAAGGGTCAAATGTTGTTTGTTGTCCATGTTTGAAATGTGTGAATGTTAAGTACCAAAAAGTGAATATAGCAAGAGACCATTTAACCAATTATATATTTTATTAACATATCTTCTCTCTGTTGTGCAGATTAACATCATGTCTAGCTCGGAAAGCGATCATGCTTATTGTACACCCGTGAACACACCTACTCAAAACAGATTAATTAGAAGCGCGACAGTCTTGCATGAGCTCGCTTAGGAAAGAATGGCTGGAGAACGACACGTAGTTCAATATAATTCTATGGGTCAAGAAATCAGAGATAGTGCGAAGAAATTGCGTAGTTACATTGGTGTATGTGTCAGATCACATATACCTCTCACCTACAATACTTGGGCAACTGTCCCCGATCAATTAAAAAGATTGTCTGGGATTGCATAGAGGTAAATACTTATTTAACTAAATATTGTCATGTATTACATACTATAACTAACCCGATTTTATTCTATTTTAAGCATATGTCATTTCTGGTGGATGATTCTATGTCCAAACATAAAATCATGGTGTCTATGGCGAGAACATTCAGAACGTTTAGATACAATCTCACTAAATATTATATCAAGCCGTTTATAAACATAGACCATGTGAAGTTAGTCCATCCGCCTACAAAATACCCATACATCACACAAGAACAATGAGATCATTTTGAAAATATTAGATTATCAGAGAATTAAAGATAACTACTTAATTCTTTTGTATTTTGTATATTATTTTAATGTTTAGCATATTACTAATGTGTTAATTAAATACAGAAAAATAGTGAAGAGCAAAAAAAGAGACAAAATATTCTTAAATATCCTCACCGTATGGCCAGAAAGGGTTATGCCCAACTCGGTCATGAGCTAGTAAGAATTCTAAATCTTAATATATATTATATGTTATGATTATTTTATTTCACTCTACTAATTCATTGTTTGGTGGATTAAGGAGTAAATATTAAATCTGGTCCATCCTCACGCACACTACTATGGATGGAAGGGCGAAAGGGAAAGAATAAAGTGCATGTCGATGAAGCCACGATTGAAGCCTCAAATCGAATTATAAGGATGTTTAATTGATAGTATATTTAACACTTCAAATCTTTGATGGATTAATTTAATTAATTGATAATATTTTCATTTCAGAATAAGTTGGAAAATGCACATAAAGGTGAAGATATTTTGACTGAAGTCTTGGGAATACCCGAGCATCAAGGATGTGTTAGGGGCGTTGGTCAATTTCTATCTTCATCTGCTTTTTTTCAAAATGGCTCGTCCAAATGATAGTACGGGAACACCCGAGCATCGAGGACATGTTAGCCAAGTTGGTTGTTCTCTTTGTATAGGAAGTAATCACGATCAATCACCCCTGATTATGGAAGAACCAATGAGGCAAGTAGATGAGATCCTTCAAACGCCTCAAGTCATTAGAGATCAACCCTGAATTGTCCATCTCATTGTCGAAGACTTAGGAGAAGTAAGTTGCATATTACTAATTTCATTTCGTTTCTTATATTATCAAATTAATATCAGTATAACTCTAACTATGTGTTTCTTTGGAGGATGTGGCATGTCAACTTGCCATTGAAAATGTTGACAACATTGTTGTCATTGGCACAATGTATGAATCGAGCGGCGCACCTCTTAAGATTCATGGTCTTCCACTAGGAAAGTACAACGCACGCGTTCTAGTGGATTTAATAATTGGAAATAACGAGTATTTGGACCTTCCAATTCCTCTAAACGAGGAGACATTTCCTCTTTATACTATATACCACACTATTAGTTGACTAATAATAGATTAAATTTATTGTCATAGCCGTCACTTCCAAACAAAGGCAGGAAGGTTGTGTCAGATACACAATCTCATCAATCAGGCATGACGCTTCCATCAGATCGGTTTGGTTTTTTAGAGCAATATTGGATCATTCGATTTGATATTTTAGATAACTGAAATATATCTGTTCAGTTCGGTTCTTGATAGAAGAACCAATAAAAAATATGTTGTTATTTAAATTTGATGGAAGAACCAATTTAAATGTGAAATATATAGTAAAAGTATTGTAAATATTGTGATACAATTTTGGTTTATTTTTCAATTTGTTTGCCTCATTCTCAATTTTATTTTTAATTCTATTCTAAAGACATTCATTATAATATATATATAATTAAAAATCAAATTGAGAATAAGGCAAACAAATTGAAAAATAAATCAAAATTTTTTATTGAAATCATAACTGAAAATCGAACAAAAACCAAACCGATCCAAATAAAAATTGAACCAATGATTTTGTTTTTTATTGGACATCGGTTCGAATCCAATTATTGAAAACCCGAGGATATTGGATTGGTGTGGCATAAAATCGACAAAAACCGAACCGAAATCGGATAAGATATGGAAAAATAGGGTTTATTATTCTAAGTGAACTATATGTACAATGTGCACACTTTATATCGAAGAGTGGCAAGGAATATAATAATACAATATTGAATATCTACAAGATCTCAAAAGAAAATATCTCAATAACTCTAAATATAATATCTAAAAAATTTTAAATATAAATTATTTTATCATATCATTACACACCCCCCCCCCCCATGAGCAAGCACCCCCGTCAAAACTGTGTGACCCATTCGAGCATCCTTCACAAAATAACAATATTCAAAAAAATCAACATTGACATAATTATCCTGAATAAGCCTGGACAGACTAATTAAAATTTTGGCAATATGCGACACACACAATACATTTTCAAGGTTCAAGAGACCAAGCAAAAGAAGACAAAACAAATGATAGAACAAGCATAATTAACAATTTCTCACAGTTCCAAATTGTGACAGTTTTGTTATCACCATATTCTGAGGAAGAGATCAAATTGGCATGATCATATGTGACATGGTTGGATGCTTCATTGTCCATGCACCAGTTTGGATCAATGCCAGTCTTTAGACACGCCACAAATGAATTAGTACTTTGTTGGGCATGAAAAACTTTTGAATGATTAGAGACCACACTACTTGGAGATCCAGATACATTGTACTGACTATTAAAATGTTGGGATTCTCGACGTTGACTATGTCCATTATACTGTTGTTGTCCTCAGTATTCTTGACCTGAAACACACCTATGAGGATAAATGTTAGCAGTGTGGCCGATTCGCTCGCACTTCATTCTATTCTGGTTGGGAGAGGAATTCTCTCGACATCGATAACGGTTACGTCCACTTCGATTATGCTGGTGACTACGTCTACCTCGTTGAACATGAGAATTTTGAGACCTAGTCCACTATTAAACGACACCTTGGATATTGACCATATTCACCGAGACAGATTGAGTAAACGAACTTACTTTTTTGGATATTTTATTACTCGATCTTCTTTTCAAACCTCAAGAGATCAGTTTGGAGGCGAAACCAAGTAAGATATGTTCGCCCTCGTGTATTTGCTACCACTGCAATATACTCTTCATCAAGACCTACGAGCACCTGAGAGATCAATGATCGAATGGAAACTAGACTCTCAACAAGATTATATGCATGAGTTTTCATAATACGCAAATAATCAGCCATTTTTAAAGAACCTTTTCTACATGTTGAAATACCTGAGTGCTTCTACACCAGTAGGTTGTAACCTAGGGCCTGTTTGCACACCAACAGTAGCGCCATCAATCACAGGCTGCACTTCTACACCTGCAACTTCTGTCTACACACCTGTCTCATCCCGAACGGAAGATATCATCTGAGTAACTGACGTGGTGGCCCTGGTTTACTTTGCTCCAACACTTTCTACTCCTATCAAACCACGGCTGACTCACCTGATGAAGCCATTGGGTCAGCTATTCCTGCAACAAATTGAATAGATAGGTAATTTATACCAAAATTTGAGTAGTGGAAAAGTGATTTTGGAGGACATTTTTTTTTCTCCCAGGAGGTGACCCACAAGATTGTAGGATTTTAGGATGGGCATAGCTACGTTTTTCCATAACAAAAAATTGTACCTATCAAGTTTGGTGCGGGTTACTTGATTCAAAAGTTGATTTAAAGGAGTGTTGCTAAATCTAGGGGTTGTTGAGAAATTGGTGTTAGCCATGGTTGCTCTAATACTAAGATAAGATATGAAAAAATAGGGTTTATTATTCTAAGCGAATTATACGTACTATGTGCACTATTTATATAGAAGAGGGGCAAATAATATAATAATACAATATTGAATATATCTCAAAAGGAGATATCTAAACAACTCTAAATATAATATCTCAACGGCTCTAGATATAAATATACTTTATCATATATTTACAAAATCACCCCTAATTATAACATGATCATCAAATTCTAAAAAAAAAAAAAAAAAAAAAAAGCAGTCACTTATTTTATTTTATTTTTTTTGTTCTTTTTAAATTTTATTTTATTTTTATGGAAATTGACAGTAATTGTCTAAAATTCAAAAATAATTAAGAGAATATCTAATTTTTTTTAGACTTTTAATTAATGGGCTTCGAATCAGTGCTTCTCTAAGGTTTGTAGAGACTCTTGAACTTATCTTTTGCAATTTTAGAGGAGATTTTGTTTTACTTCAAAGTAATTTCAAGTATTAGGTTTAATGGTACTCATATCCTAATGCAACAATCATCACAAATGTATGGATCAGGGGTAGATGTGTACTTAACATTTTTTATTATACATCACAATTCTCATTAACTTTTTCAGGATATGTACGGATATATCAAACGATGTACCTTACACAGTCATAAGCTCAAAATAAAAAATTTATAGCTTTAAACTGAACATAGAGATGTACAGTGGTTGTATAAGATTTTTCAATAGATATGCATGAACAATTGCACTTTGGCTAAAATCATAACAATATGTACAAGTATGAACATAATCTTTGTTTTTAAATTTGGAGGTGTTTAATGGTACTCACACCTTCCTATGCAAAATCATCACAATGTGTGCGAGGTTTGTATTTCAATTTTTTTAAAAAAAATTACATCTTTATTTTCCATCATAATTCTGAAAACTAATTTTGGTTTATGTACGGGTATGCATGGTTATGTATCATACACAATCAGTTCAATTTTCAAAATTTTAAATTTTTGAAAACTTTTATTTAAAATTTAGATTAGTCTGCTCAAAATATACTTCGAGTGATCTTTCCGTTTTAAATCTCATATTTTTTTTCCTAGTTTGTTACAAAAAAAAAAAAAAAAAAAAAAAAAAAATCTTATTTATGTTTTTTTATTTGTGAGGAAATAAAGACAAAAATCGTTCAACTTAAATTAATTTATTCATTCAACTTAAATTTGAAGTTTTTTCAAAAGTCAAGGTTGGACATCTTTTTTCTTTTTTAAAATGTTGAACTAAATATTCAACTATATTTAACAAAATATCCAATAGTTTGTTGTATTGTTTGTTGGAAAGCATATTTATTTTTATTAAAAAACAAAAGTTAAAAAAAGTTAAGAGGGATATTATTGTCAAAAGCAAATTTCAAGATTTATTAATTTTAATTCGAAATTAAAATTCAGACATAAATTTAAAGTCTTAAGAACTAAACCATTTCTAAATTAATTTTCAAAATTTAGACATTAGCGTCACTATCATATTTTTATTTATATTTGTAAATTAAATAGTTAGTTATATACATTTTGACTATTTTCACATAACTTTACCATATTTAGTTATAATTTTCTATTAAAAATTAATTATTATAAAAGTGACCATCGTGAATTAATTAATTTTTTCTTTAATTTTTTGAAACTCTCCTTACGACTAAACGGCCAACTCATAATAATTAACTAATCTAAAACTTGTTGTATAAGTTATGCCCCAACCTACAAATTCTAGTCAACTGGATAATAAGTATTATACATTTGACATTGATTGTAGCCAAAAATTGACCCGACCTAACCATAGGGAGTGTGGATCATTTCTATCTATTTTGTGAATGCATACCTATATATATATATATATATTTTATAAATAAAGCAATTTCTATCTTGAATTCTTATCTAAATTTAGTGTTTGTTTCTCTAGAAAAAAGAAAAAAAAGAGTTTTTGTTTGGATTTTGGATATCCAAACTTCATAATGATGAAAGTGAAATGAACATGTGGAGAAAAAGTCATATAGTTTCTCCATATATAAAAATGTTATAATAAGTCTTTATTCATTGAGGATTTTGGTCCTATTGTTTTACCAAACACCTCCCTTTGTTCATTTTTTCTAACTTCCATATATGCATTGCATCTCACTACCAAAGTTTCAAATATATGTATTTCGTCCAAGGGCTTGTTTGGGCATAACACAATTTGTCATTTCATTCTTTCAAAGGAAATTGTAACGGATGTGTTACTTTGACAAAATAATTATAAAGATAGTCAAAATTTTAAATATTTGTGTATATAATCATTGATGTTGATATAAATACTTTAAACTTTACATCGTAAGAGTTAGTGACGCATTGGTTTCATTGTTTGGAGGTAGTTCAGTTCAACACAATAATAAAAAATTAAATGATTATCTAACGAGATCTTAATTTTTTGTTTTTGGTATTTGAACTTTAAACTTGTATTTTACTCAACTTCGTCTCTACTTAAGTTTCATCTTCTTTCAAGTAAATACGTGAGTTTTGATTAATTCCATAAACCAAAACAAATATTTGGAAGTTTTTTTTTTTTTTTTTCTTTTTTTCTTTTACTTTCAAATTTTGGTTTCATTTTTAAAAACACAAGATATAGATATCAAAGCAATGAAAAATATGTGTTGTGGTAGTATTTGTATCCTTAAATTTTCAAGATAAAAAAAAATCATTATCAAACGGGTCTTAGTTTTTTGTTTTTAATTTTTGAAATTTAAATTTATTTTCACTCTAAATTTGTGAAAAGATTTAATCTCCCCTCAGAAAGTAGATAAATCTTAATAAAATTTCAAAAATCAAAATAAACGGTAGGAATCTACTTATTAATTTAGGTAAATGTAATAAGTTTTTTAATTCCTTTAATTGACTATCTTCTCTAAATTACAAATTAAAATAATAATAATAAAAAAAATGTATTTATATATATATTTTTGAATTCTGGCAGTCCACAAACATGGTACAATAATGAAGTTAGTGAAATGAATGTTTATAGAACAGCCATAAATGTAATGTAGGTATATGGTTCTGTTCTTCTCCCAAACACCTCCCTTTGTTCAGTTTCTAACTTGCATATGCTTTGCATCTAACCACAAAAGTTTTAATTTAGAATTTAATTTAGAAGGTTAAATTATCAAAACCTTAGTTTTAAATTCAAAGTCTAGTAATAGGAACTTAGTATAAAAATAAGTGATCAAGTTCAAACATCAATAATATAATTATCATTAATATATATATATATATATATATATATATATATATTAATATATATTTTATTTTATTTAACTTTTCATTTACTCCAATTATTGATCATGTTAATAATAATTAGCTTAATTCAAATTAAATCAACAAGAACCAAAGATAGCTGAACTCTATTGGAATTATACGTATCATCTAATAACCAAAAGACTATTGGGCCCGATGTGTTTGAAGAAATAGAATGAGAATAATTATGGAAAGAATGATTATTAATGTTTGAGGTGAAGAAATAATTATGAAGAGAATGATTATTTGTGTTTGAGTGAAAGAAATGATAATGAAGAAAATAAAATAATGGGTATTATGTGAGTGAAAAATAGTTATGGAGAGAATAAAAATTTTATATAGAAGAACAAAAAATAGTTAGGAAGAAAAAAACAAATTATTTTGGAAAAATATGATTATGGGAGAAGAATTATCAATGTCCCAATCGCAAGTAATTGTATCTCATTCTCATTCTTTCCATTTGTTTTGGTGGTCCAAACCGTTAACAAATTATTTTATATTAAAAATGCGAGAAAATATTCAAGCATTTATAACATAAGATGAACTACCTCGTTTATTGTCAATTGATTTTGAGATGAACACCTACACTTTCTAATACAAAAATACAAATCCAAGACCTCGTTTGATAATCATTTGGTTTTTGAAATTTAAATTAGTATTTAGTTAATTTCTCTACATAAGTTTCATTCTCTCCTAAATTTTTACGTGAATTCTAACCAAATTTCATAAATCAAAATAAATGTTTAAAAATTATTTGTTTTAACATTTAAATTTTGTTTTAATTTTTAAAAACATAAGTAAAATGTAATGAAAATGATCTTGAGCAGCAATAATAGCTATAGACATAAATTTTAAAAATTAAAAAACAAAAAAAATCAAACGTTATTAAACCAAACATAAAGTAACTAATTACTTCTCCATGCATTCAAATCCTTTCTTAATTAAATAAGAAAGATAAAAAAAAATGCTGAATCACTGGTCAGAAAAACAAAAATAAAGGATACTGAAAATTTATGGAGAATGAGCTGTAAAAATCAAATTCAAATGCAAAACCCTAACATGCAGAGCGAGATCAGCTAACCCTAACTTGTTTTGTAATGAAAAAAAAAAAAAAAAACCTTCATATTTAATATTAATTTTTAAAACTTTTCTCAGTTGTTAATTTTGCTTAGAGAGCAAAAAGTAAAGAATCTGTGTATATATAATCAATACAGAGAAAGCTCATGGATTCTATGTCCCTTTTGTAAAGTTAAATCTGCTACAAAAATCCATGTAAATTTTATTTTATTTTTATTTTTATTTTTTTCCCTTCTCTCTTGTTGTTTTTTAAGTTTAGAGATTAACTTTTAGGTTAAAAGATGCAAGTGTGTTTTACTTTCAACCTTTAACTAAAATAGGAAAAAGATTTGATTTATTAGAAAAGAATAAAAGCTCTTTCTCTCTCTTCTTTTATTCTCTTCATCACATGCATGAGTAAATAAATAAATATATATATATATATATATATATATATATTCTTTTTTTTTTTTGAGAAGAGTAAATATCTAATTCTTAATGAGTGGGTTTCAGAAAAAAAAAAAAAAAATCTTAATGAGTGAAATGAAAAGTTTAATAAGAAATCAAAATATATTAAAGAATGTGGATTTTATATCAAATCAATTATCCATCTCTAAAATAGTTTACATAACTTATGAATTAAACATGGTGAAAATTCTCATTTTTGTAATATGAATTAAGATGATAATGGAAAAACTATCTTACATTTAATCTAAATTTGTGAATTTAATTAGTTTAGAATTAAGTACTTATATTATATCTAAATTTGTGAATTAAATATCTGCTGATGTTTATCTACCTTAATTACATTTAAATTAATCTAATATCCATTTCGAACTTTTATATCATTATTGATTAATACAAAGTTTCGTGTTAAAACCTACTATTAATTAGAAAATAGTTTATATGTTTTGTAAAAGTAATTCAAAAAAAAAAGTTTTATAAAAGTGACGAAAACACCTCACAAGACAATGTGAAGATGTGTTTATAGAATAGAAAATAAGTAAATAAAATTAACAATGTTTATGACCAAAATACGAAATGATTTCTTTACAACTAAATCTTCTTCCAAAATGGTTGAGGGAGTGTTTGTAGTAAGGGATGAAAACATTGAGAATGCGATTGCTAATATTCTTCTCAAAACAACTTTTTATTTTTCATGTTACTATTTTTGACTCTTATCGTACTTACTATTTTATTTTTCCAATATCATACCATTGATCTTGTGACAGTTTTTACATTCAGGTGCAGATTGAGTTATGCTCACTTTGACAATTATGAGTCACATTATGTGTTGATGCCGAAAACTGGTCAACGAATCAACGACCAATATTTGTTTTAACCGAGGATAAGAAGCCTACAAAAAAGAACAAAATTAGGCACACCGGTGTGGTGTAAGCTATAGGGCCTCTGATGCCTAAGTCAGCAAAGTGTTTTAGAAGAGTATTTGTGAGTACTTTGGAACTTAGAACAACTTATAGAGATTGTTAGTGCAGTTCAACTTGGATCTGATAGAAGGAATGACCTGACATCTTATAACATCCCGTCTTGTAACCGTTGACTTAATGATGGCATAATGATCCGCTGTTAGAAACGTCAGCCATTAAGACGGGAATGAATACTAGCATAGCTTATGACTATTACCCTTAGAGGTGTAATGGCCTTGAATTTGAAGTTACTTGGACTCGGTCAACCTTTGCAGATCCTCACCTCCATGGTCGACCCCTTGGGGCGTGGCTCTCTCGATGTAACTCTAGGATGCTGCACCCAACAAATGCAACGTTCCTAAATGTACTTTGACTCGGTTGACTTGTCCACATGAGAGTCCTAACCTCCATGGTCAACCCTCTTCGAGTTAGCCCACTCGACCGATCTCCTTAATGGTCGACTTTAGTCTCGATCAATCCTTACGGGTTCTCACCTCCGCGACTTGCCCCTAAAGAGGGGTCCTGGCCCTCTTGGCGTAAATTTTGGCCATTAAGACGGGAATGAATACTAGCATAGCTTCTGACTGTTACCCTTAGAGGTGTAATGACCTTGAATTTGAAGTTACTTAGACTCGGTCAACCTTTCCAGGTCCTCACCTCCATGGTCGACCCCTTGGGGCGTGACCCTCTCGATGTAACTCTAGGATGCTGCACCCAACAAATGCAACGTTCCTAAATGTACTTTGACTTGGTTGACTCGTCTATGAGAGTCCTAACCTCCACGGTCGACCATCTTCGGGTTAGCCCACTCGGCCGATCTCCTTAATGGTTGACTTTAGTCTCGATCAATCCTTACGGGTTCTCACCTTTATGGCTTGCCCCTAAAGAGGGGGTCCTGGCCCTCTTGGCGTAACTTTCAGCGGATCCAATAGTCAATTTGAACTCGAAAGACTCTTCGGGGAGATCCTAACCTCAACCGCGGAGGATCTATTCCTACTCGTTGAAACTCCCGGCCACTGCTACCTTACAACATAATGGTTCTATGGGTAGAACACTACTCGTTCCCACAAACAGCGACAATTGTTGATGCCAAAAAAGGGTCAATACATCAACGGTAAATATTTATTTTTATCGAGGATGAGAAGTCTGCAAAAAATAACAAAATTAGGCACACCAATGTGGTGTGAGCCACAATGTCTTCGATACCTAAGTTAGTAAAGAATTCAGGAGATTATTTGAGAGTACTATAGAACAACTTATAGAGAATGTTAGTGCAGTTCAACTTGGATCTGAATAGAGGAATAGCCTGGCATCTTATACCAGCTGTTCTTGTAACCGATGCGACTCATTTAATGGTGGCTTAATGGTCAGCCGTTAGAAACATCTACCATTAAGTTGGGAATGAATACCGTCGTAACTCTTCATCGTTACCCTTGGAGGTGTAACAACCTTGACTTGGAAGTTACTTGGACTCGGTCAATCTTTGCAGATTCTCACATGCATAGCTGACCCCTTAGGGGTGTGGCCTTCTCGGTGGAACTCCAGGATGCTACCCCCAATAGGTGAAATGTTCCTAAATGTTACTTGGAATTGGTCGACTCGTCCATAGGAGATTCCTAACCTCCACGGCCGACCCTCTTGGGGTTAGCCCACTAGACCAATCTCTTTAGAGATTGGGTTTGGTCTTGGTCGATCCTTACGGGTCTTCACCCACACGGCTCGCCCTTAAAAGGGATCCTGGCCCTCTTGGTGTAACTCCTGACCATTTTTAGCCGATCCAGTCGTCACTTTGAACTCGATCGACTCCTGAAGGAGAGTTCTATCCTCCACGGCCTATCCTCGGGGGTTCTAGGCCCACTCTTCGTAACTCTCGTCCACTACTACCTTACGACATAATGGTCTTATAGGTTACATGAATTTGGTGGACTTGTTCATGGGAGAGTCCTAACCTCCATGGCCAACCTTATAGGTTTCTTCCTACTCGATCGATCTTCTTAGAGGTCGGTCAACCCGTATCGGTCTTCATCTCTACAACTCGTCCCTAAGGGGTCCTAGCCCCCTCGGCGTAACTCCTGACCGTTATTAGTAGATCCATTCGTCAGTTGGACTCGATCGAGTCCTGGAGGAGAGTCTTACCTCCACAGTCGACCCTTGGGGGGTCAAACCTACTCTAGCTGGCCCCCGGGAAGGCCAGATTGGCCTTGGCCGACCTTTCGCAATCATGGCCAATCCTTGGGGGTCTCGGTCTACTTTTTTCGATTCTTATTGAGTCGAAATGGGCTTGGCCAAGCTTTGGAGGTTGTGGCCTCCCGTGGCCTATCTTCTAGGGGTCGTTTTGGCGTTGTCCGGGAATTTCGAGATATTTTAGCCCATAACACTAATAGTAAATCAACTCTACAATAATTTAATTTTTAAAAATGTATATATGATGAAAGAGATTATGAACTTAAAATAATATTTTTTTACTTATTATTATTTTTTATTTCAATAAGACACATGAATAATTTTTTGGTGGTCTTTTTATGTATATATTTATATATATGTGTAAAATATTATATGAATAACTTTGTGTGTGTATTTTTTGTTTTGTAATTTCATGGTTTTTTTATAGATAATAATTGGATGAGAGAATTTGAACTTGTGATCTCATGATTCTTAGATGTAATGTCCGTGAGTTACTGCTCTTTTTTGCATTCGCAATGTCTTTTAGCTATTATGGATGGAAAAAATATGTTAGATATTTGTCCAACTCAATTGTTTTAACTCATCTATCTTTATTCATTTTTTTTTTATTATAACTTTCCTTTTCCATATATACCATTTTTTTTTACAATATTTGAAATATTTATGAATTTAAAATTTATTATTATATATCTGTAACAAGGTGATTTTTAACATTTGTCGAGTTGCTCGTCAGACCATTTGTGATTCTTTGGTTTGACTATTTGTTTGTAAGTTTACATCATATCATCACGTGTTGGCAAGGTATATCAATATTTTTAGTTATTTTATACATCCATTCAAGTGTGATTGTTTTTTTCGTATCCGAGTTTGGATTTTCGAGTATTGAAAAGGCATTTTCATAGAACAAGATCCATTTTGTATCATATCTTAGGGATTCCTGGGTTCGGGCCGAAGAAGCAATATCACTCGATCATTATCAAATCGACTGCAATCTTTTTCTGTCCGTGAAGATCCCAACAGAGCGCCTTTTACTTCTAATAGGCCATGAACTAGATTAGAATCATTCTCAACGAGTCCATAAGAAGTGATCCCATTTTTTTCTTCGGGTCCAGGTAGAGACCAAAGGTCTTGAACGACCGATCTGGTAGAACAACTCAAAAGATAAAGAAGTATCGTTAATATCTTCATGCTCGTTCCAAGTTCGATATACCATTTGTACAAATAAGAAGCCCCTTCATTACAAGATTTCTTCTTCATATAGATAGATATAGGATCTATGGAGCAATTACTTAGAAGTAATTTTGTGCAACATACCAATTAAAAAAACAGAAAGAATACCAAGTTGAAATATTGCGAGTTGCTGCATTATTGAGTTGATATAATGTTCATTTTGCTACTGAAACATCAAGAAAAAAAAATTGTTCATCATTTTCATTGGCATATAACACATTCATTTACAATTTACACATTTTATTAATTTATGTGTAACCTTGGAACATACAAGTCATTATTCTAATGCTCTTTCTTGTAGTAACTCTTCTCCGTGGATTACATATTCTAGAGCTTTCTGACCATATGACTAGTATATCTCATCTATCTCATTTGTACTCTCCTTCATATACTAATGAAACTATTCGAATTGCAGATGGCAATTTTTCTTACATTGCAGGAAAATGAACAATTAAATTGACTGAAAAATATCTTTGTCGTCAGTTCTTCATGTTCCAAAATTAGCATGCAATCTTTTATCTGTCAGTAAGATTTCTAGAGCTTCTAATTGTCGTGTCATATTCTTTGAATCTCACTGTTTTTTTCAGATCATAAATCAGAGAGGATGATTCGAAGTGCTAGGATGCTTGATGGTCTCTACTATTTTGATGAAGATTCTTTTAGCAACTCAGGGTCTAAGTAGCATTAGCTCTCTTCCTGATAAAGTACAAATTATGCTTTGGCATTGAAGGTTATGACATCCTAATTTTTCTTATCTCAAGCATGTGTTTCTACATTTATTTTATGGAATTAATTGTTCCTTATTTGATTGCGAGAGCTATATCTAAGCGAAGAATTATCGTTACACATATTTACCAAAACCTTACAAAGCTTCTAAACCTTTTTATCTAATAGATAATGATGTTTGAGGTGCTTCTAAAATTAGGATTCATAGTGAAAAACGATGGTTCGCTACATTCATTGACGACCATACTCGTCTTTCTTGGGTTTCTAAGCCAAGTGTAGAAACTTCTCTGTCAGAAGGAGGAATACTACAGAATGATCCAATCAATCAAGTTCCTGATTTATAGTTTTATACTCAGAGAAAATTCAATCAAAGGAACCAAGACTAGGTAGTTGATCTTGCACAGCTACATTTGAAACTCTAATGGTTGAAACCGAAAAACTTGGTAATTCTTCTTGCATTCCTATTTCGTCAACTGAACATCCTTCTACTTCTTCAACTATTCAAGACACCTTGTCTGTTGTGTCTAATCTTGATATTCTAATAGCTATTAGGAAAGGCACTAGAAGTTGTACGAAATATCCTCTTGCAAATTACATGTCATATCAAAAATTGTCAAAAAATAATAAAGCCCTTACATATTAGGATCAATGATTTATTTTATTCCAAGGAATATACATGAAGCATTAGAAGAAAAAAATTTGGACAATAGCAATTATGAATGAGATGAATGCTCTAAAAGAAAATGAGATATGCAAGATTGTGGAACGCTAAGAGATAAGAAGCTAGTGGAGGTTGCTACAACCCTTATTGGAAGTAGATTAAGAATGTAGAGACCCTCATGCCCTCTACCAATAACTTTCTTCGTCAAATGATCTTGAAATAATCAATGACTTGGAAAAAGGGAAACAAAACAATTAAGGTCACGAGAAATTTGACTTACAAAAATTAGATTAAAAGAAAACTTAAGCAAACATAAAACAGAGGAAAAAGAAAAGAGTAAGGGTAAGTGTGACCGCACCAACTCCCTGGATAAGAGATGAAGACCCATCTGCTAAAGTGACAATAGGAATTGAAGCAGACGATAAAGAAGACGAAAACAAACTAATATTACCTGTCATATGAGCAGTAGCTCTAGAGTCGATGACCCATTTTATGACAATGTAAGAAGACAATGATTATTACCTGAGTTGGCTAAGGTTGCAGTAGGAGGATCTGTAGAGGACAACTGCGATGATTCATTCACGAGAAATATGTGTGTATATTTTAGCCATTTGAACCTGCTTATTATTCAGAATTTGGACTAATTAAATAGGTTTATCCACACGAGGGTCTGTTTCTGAACGGTTAATAAACTCAATTCATACTTTTTTGTGGTAGAAATCCATACATTTTCAGCTTAAATATTTAAATAGGTCACTAAATAAGTATTCAATATAAAAAATTTATTTGTTTATTTAAAAAAATTGAGACCCAACCCCAGAATAATCATTGAAAGACATCTCATCTTACATAACTCAAAAAGAAAGAAAGAAAGAAAGAAAGAAAGAAAGAAAAAAAAAAAAAAAAAAAAAGAAAAAAAGACACATCATTTTAACGAAGTTTATTCCATATTTTATATTCAAAAGACAAAACGAAGACTTAAATAAACATTATAAATATAAATATAAATATAAATTAATTCATTAATATTATATTTTTTCAATTAAAAAAAAGTTATTTTTCTTTTTCTTTTTCATATTGCTTTTGTTTTTTTTAGAGTTTTGTTTTTCATATTTTTTTTTAATGGTATCAAAATAGAATATTCTAATAATTTGATTTATTTCTTTTTCTTTTTTTTTTTTTTTTTACAAAAACTTTTGTTTGTACTCTACGCTTAGTAATTTAATTTCTTTCTCATTCAGCAACAATATGTTATAGACAACATGGAATCGATGACAACAATTGTATACATTGATGCTGCCAACCATGTTCGATATGGAGACACACATTATGTATGATCTGGACGACATCTTAGATTACACGGAGTATTGTGGATGTTGACAAAAATTTATTATATCAAACATATACCACCTGATAACAATGGGGT
Organism: Cyclanthera cordifolia; assembly: GCA_037832605.1. Taxonomy (NCBI): domain Eukaryota; kingdom Viridiplantae; phylum Streptophyta; class Magnoliopsida; order Cucurbitales; family Cucurbitaceae; genus Cyclanthera; species Cyclanthera cordifolia. The sequence goes on from JBBMEG010069320.1 coordinate 24,097, forward strand.
GGAATAAACTGAATTTAGATATGGCAATTGTAAATATAAATAAATGGAGGAAAAACAAGAAAAATAACACAAAGATCTTACGTGGTTCGAGCAAATGCTACATTCATTGGCGAAGACGTCAAGATTATTCCACTAGAGTCCTAAAGGCAGAACTGCAATAGATTATACCCAAGCACTCACCAAATATCCCAATACACCCAAAATATTTGAACTTGTCAAATTAATTTCTAAATAAAATTAGAAATTAATATATAAAATTTAAAATCAGAATTTAAGTAATTCTTATAATCCTTGATATGTTAAAAAAAGGAAATATGTGTGAGTGTATTTATGGTGTGAAGATAGGCCATCAAAAGTTAATATTACCGATGTGGAAAAAAGAGCAGCACAAATAAATCTCCACCTTGACGCGAATTGATCTAAACGCTTAGTGAAAAGCTTCTGTCGTCATCACCAATCTTTCATAGTTCACAAACTGCAAATACCAGTTAAACTCAAGCAATGCTCAAATTTGTTTAATGGATGAGATTTAGTCATCAATACCAGCTGGATTGTCGTTGATACTAATCTTACTCACAAGAATATCACGTCGAACAATGACATCATATACAAAATGTGCTTCGATTCAATGTGCTTTGTCTTCTCATGAAACAGTTGACCTTTTATAAGGAAGATAACACTTCAACATTCACAAAAGACTATAGAAATTTGCAAGTTTTCATTAAGTTCACTAAACAATCCCCTCAACTATATATCTTCTTTACAAGCCACACTAATAGTCATATACTCAGCTTTTGTTGTAGATAGAGCAACTGTATTTTGCAAAATAGCTTTCCAACTAATAGCAGAATCACAAACTATACACACATATCTAGAAAGTGATTTTTTTTTTATAAAGATCTTCATCATAATCAGAATCTACGTAAATATTGACTCCATCTCTATACAAACAAACATCAACTGTACCTCGTAAATAACCCAGGATTCGCTTAACCACTTTCCAATGTTCTTTACCTAGAATTCTTAAATACCAACTGACTGCACTCACCACATGGGATAAATCATGATGGGTACAAACCATTGCATACATCAGAGAACCAACTGTACTAGAATAAGAAACTCGAGACATATAATCAACCTCATCATTTGACTGTGGAGACAAAGCATATAAGAGTCTAAAATACAAAGCTAACAGAGTAGTAACTGGCTTGGCATCATGCATATTGAATCTAGACAAAACTTTTTGTATATACCTCTTCTGACTGAAATAAAGTTTTCTCGCTTCTTTGTCTTTGACAATTTTCATACTTAAAATTTTCTTTATTGCTCCCAAGTCTTTCATACTCAAACTCTTCACTAAGCTCTGTTTTGACTTGTCTAATTTATCTTATAACTTCAAGAGTTATCAACTTATCGTTAACATATAAGAGAAGATACACAAATGACTTATCATGATTTTTTTTTTTTTGGAAGTAAACACAACTGTCATAATTGCTTCTCTTGAAATCATGTGTAGTCATAAAAGAGTCAAATTTCTTGTATCATTGTCTAGCTTGGTGGCTATTTTAGACCATATAGAGACTTCTTCAATAAACATACAGTCTTTCTTTCTTAAAATTATAAAACCCTCCGGCTGATGCATATAAATATCTTCTTCAAGTTCTCCTGTAAAAATGTAGTATTAACATCTAACTACGAAAGGAATCAAGTTGGTCAGAACAAAATTCCACAAATATTTTATCTAACACTCTGTCGTTTCTCAATCATCATCTTCCAATCTTTAAATGTAGAAAAAATATCACTTTTTTGCTTCAAAAAAAACCCAAACTTTTCTAGAAAAGTCATTAATAATGCTGAAGATATAAGATACACCTCTTTGAGAAGGTGCTTTCGTTGAACCCAAAAGGTTCGAGTGTATAGAATCAAGTGTTCCTTTTGTATTAGGAATAGCTTTCGAGAATTTAAAACGTTTTTGCTTTCTAAAAATACAATGCTCACAAAATTTGATATAACTAACTTTATGTCCTCAAGAAGTCATCTTTTCGTTAACTTGATCATTCCATTTTCACTCATATGCCTAAGACGCATATGCAAAATTCGTAAAAATATCATTATTAGATAACGAATGTGTAGAAACTGCTACATCACCAAGAACTGTAGAACCTTATAATGCATAAATATTGACACAATTTTTCAGACCTCTTATAGATCAAGGTACTTTTACTAACCTTTATAGCATTACCTTCACCAATACACTTGTACCCTTTTGTAGTAAAAGTACTCAAAGAGATAAAATTTCTCTTCAAGTTAGTAATGTATCTCACATCAGAAAGTGTTATGAAAACTTCATGAAACATCTTGATTCTTATTGTTCTAATACCAACTATCTTACATGATGAATTAATTTCTATCAATATTCTACCTGAAGATGCTGAATCATATATTGAAAATCAGTCCATATTGAGACACATATGAAATGGACATTCTGAATCAAGAATCACATGATATTTGAATTTGTTATCAGAAGCAACTAAAAGTTCACCATCACTATCAACATCTTCAACAACACTAGCCTGATCAAAGATTTCAGGTTGCTTTTCCTTTTGAAATTCAAAGGTTCTCTTGTTCTTATTTTGTAAATTGTAGCACTCAGAAAGAAATGATATGTCATTTCTTCTTGCAATAATTGCATGTTTTACTTTATTTATGAATTTTGATAGATTTTTCTCATCGTCATCTTTTTTCTTCACTTGTGTTTTCCTCAAACTAATAACTCTCTACAGAACTCTCAGCTCCAGTTTAATATTTTTCTCTTCATTAAACACACTGTCATATACTTTATTTAAAGTGAGCGTATCACGACTATATAATATCGTATCTCTAAAAATTTGCATACGAGAGAGTTAGCGAAAACAATAAAATCAAGGTCAAATCTTCATCTTCATAACTAATTTACATAGCTTTTAAATCAAAGACAATTCCTTTAAAACCAACTAAATGATTTTCTAAGAATGATCCTCCATTTATATGATAAGAAATAATTGCTGCTTCAAAATGCAACATTATAATTAAAGTTTTCCTCATGCAAATCTGTTCTAACTTCAACCATAAACTAGTAGTAGTTTTCTAAAAACCATTTTCCAAAATTTCATTCGACAACTATAGTTGATATAAAGGGCTGATGCCCAATTAATATTTGTTTATATATGATTTTTTTGGTTGTGAAAGGTCGAGTCTTCATTTAATTTATACTTTGTATGTATCTACAAGTTTTGTAGCTTATTTGGAGGATTGTGTACCATAGACATGTAAAGTATTATAAACAAGTGGATTTATTCTAGAAAATGGTAAATTTTAGTTGTTATGACGCATAATTTTTTAATAAAAAGTTATCCTTTGGAAGTGTTTTTCGTGTATAATACCTTAAATTGTTGAATCAAATTGTATAGAAACTTGAGCACTTTTTTTTTTTTTTTAATCACGCACTTTCTAATGTCGAGTACCTTTAATGTTAGATAGCCGGTTAGTGAAGACATTCAATGACCGGTGGATGTATTTGATGACATACAACTTTTAATGATGCACTTCTATCATGACCGTGAAATTTTATGATGGACGCCTTTAAATGTCGGACAGCCTGTCGTGAAAGACTTTTAATGCCACCTTCTTCGATGTCGAGTGCATGTTTGACATGAAAGATCTTCAATGTCACGCTTTCCTTATATTAAAAGAGTTTTACTTTTTTTATAGTCGTGATACTAGTTACTGCAATATTTGATAAGTTGGTGCAGAATATTGGAACGTACTGACCCAAATATCTCAAGTTATATTTTCAGGAGGAGAGTTAAAAATTACTATTGACTAAAGTTTTTTCGCACAATGTTTTCCTTACGAGGTTATTTTAAAGAGACACTTGTTTCAATATTTAAATAATGTACTCTTTTTCTTCACTAGATTTTTTCCATTGAGAATTTTTTAGAAAAATGGTAGGCAGTGTATACATTTGGGAAAATAATTAAGTTGATATCTTTCTTTTTTTTTTTTTTTTTACTTTAATTTTTTGTCTAAACAAGTTTGAGGAGAGAGATATTATTGTTTTATGTCCAATGTACCCTATCATAAATTTTAATATTTCCATATTAAAAACGAAAATACAACAACACGCTCCTACTTCCTTTTTTTTTTTTTTTTTTGAAGAGAAAATTAAATTAATTAACAACCGATGGTACAACCAAGACAATCACCCTCCAAACAACAGGCCACATCGGAGGGGGGAGAACCCCCCTCCAAAAAGAACATCCTCCATAGCGGAAGGTAAAAAGTTCTAGGCAACAGAATCCTCATAAGTGCTTTTGGCTAACAAATTGGCCACCCTATTACAAGATCTATTACAGTAGAAAAAGAAAACATTCCCAAGCCTTTGGGAGAGAAGCCCAATATCAATAACAATGTTGTTAAATTCAGAGAAATCTCTATTAACACCCATCAAAACATGGACCACCCCCTTTGCATTAGATTCCACTAGAAGAGGAGGAATCCAAATACTAGAATTCAATATGTTCTTCCGGCCCTCTTTGATTGCAACACCTTCGAGGACTTTGACCGAAAGTTCCTGAACCCAGCTTTGATCCCCGTAGCAATAGGTTTGCCTTAATCCTGCACCATCTAACCGATCTTCCCATCTCCCGATCTCGGGCAAATAATGCATCCGTGTTAAGCTTCCAGAACTCTTCTGGTGGAGCTTTCCACCGATCATCTATAGGCACGACCTCTCCCTCACAATCTCTTGACAAACCTGAAAAAGAAGCATAATAGGTGTCAATTATTTTTTCAACTGAAATCTATGGAAATCAATCATCTCATTGCCATTCAACACCTCATTCCTACAATTCCATAAAGTCCAGATAATAATCATAGCCTTGAATCTATCTTTTTTTATCAATTCTCAAACAAATCCCACCCCAGAAATCAATTCATTTGTCCACCTTCAAAAAAAAATTCTTGAAATCCACGAACAAAGGAAAAATTTTTCATCCACAATCTGATTAAATGCTTACACTCCTTAATGATGTGCATATTCGACTCTCTCTCCTCTTGAGACACATAGGGCACCTTGTATCAATATCAATCCTTCGACCATAGATATTACACCTGGAAGGGATAACATTTTCAATCACACTCCACGCCCCAAGTTTAATTTTAGAAAAACAACGAATATTCCAGAAACTGTCCCACACTGAGGTGTTAGCAACTCCCCTAGAGGGCGAGGTCATACCTCAATCCGCTAAATCCATAGCTAACTGATAGACACTTATAACCGAGAAATTCCCCTTAGAGCAGTGGTTCCACATGATCTCGTCTTTATAACCCGACTCACAGAGAGGAGTGCTAAGAATCACCTCGGCATCCACCAAGCAGAAATTATTTCTAATAACATCCTTTTTCCACCTACCTCTTCATTTATGAGATCTGCAACTCTTCTATTCCCCCAATCCCAAGCAACCTTAATTACAAAAGGATTTCCTATTCTAGCGATCCAATGATCGTGCCCAATCCCAATTTCAGAACCATTCCTAACTTTCCATCTGTACCTCTGCTCAAACAACTCTCTTCCCCAAAAAATGCTTCGCCAAGCATAATAAGGATTACTTCCAAGCTCAGCTTTCAAAAAGCTTCCATCTTTAAAATACTTTCCAATAAGCAACCTACTAAGGAGACTATCAAGATTTTTGAGTATCCTCAAACTATACTTGGCAAGCATAGCTTGATTAAACAAATTTAAGTTTCTAAAACCTAATCCTCCCGAATTTTTCCTGCTACAAAGGTTCTTCCAGGCCACCCAATGAGCTTTACCCCGGTCCCCATTATCACCTCACCAAAACCTAGCACGCAGTTATTCCAAGCTATTATTAAAAGAATTAGGAAGTTTAAAACAACTCATAGAATAAGTAGGAATAGCTTGGCCAACCGCCTTAATAATCACCTCTTTACCCCGTCTCGAAAGCATTTTACCCTTCCACGCTTGTAAAAATTTCTCTAGCCGCCCCTGATTGAGTTAAATAATGCTTTTTTGTCCCTCTGATTTTGCAACGGCATATACCCAAATGGACACCCAAATTATCATTAATCTTAACCCCCAGCATTTTACTGAGAACATTTGCCTTAGTTTTACCAATACAGCCACTAAACAACACGCCCAACTTATCAAAGTTAACCTCTTGACTAAAAGCGAGCTCATAGCAATTAAGAATATCTTTGATTTTAGAACAACCCTCCTCATCCGCCCTGAAAAAAATCAAGCCATCATCAGCAAAGAATAAATGAGAAATGGTAGGGCAAACATGATTTATCTTAAGGCTTTTAAACGAATTTAAAGATTCTTCCATGTTAAGGAGAGCTGATAATCCTTCTGCGCAAATCAGTAACAAATACGGAGAAAGCGGATCCCATTGCCTCACCCCTCTTTGCAGTGTGACCTCCTCAAAAGGAGTGCCATTAATCTTCACAGCATACCTGACTGAAGAAAGCACCTATCTACCCTATTGATTCAATCCTCACTAAACCCTAATTTCCTCATCATGCCAAACAGAAACCTCCACTTAACCCTATCATACGCCTTACTCATGTCAAGCTTAAGTGCAACCCACCCATTTTTACTTTTTTTATGCTTAATATTAGAGTGCATGCATTCAAAACCATAATCACATTATCAGTAATAAGCCTACCGGGCACAAAAGTAGCCTGATTCGGGGAAATAACTTTGTTCAAAATACCTTTAAGCCTATTAGCCATGGTCTTAGCAATAATTTTGTAAATTGTATTACATAAACTAATAGGCCTAAACTCCTGGATCTTAATGGGGTTCGAGACTTTTGGGATAAGGGCGATGACAGTTTTGTTCAAATTGCCAACCTACTCCCCCTCATTAAGGATCCCCAAGCAAATATCCACCACTTCATTGCCCACAATGTCCCAATACTTTTGGAAGAGCTGAGAATTCATACCGTCAATGCCTAGGACTTTAGAGGGATTCATCCCTCGTAATGCCAATTCCACCTCCGACCTAGTAAAAGGCTTATCCAACCAGACCACATCATACTCAGAAACCATTTTATCCACCCCCAAGAGAATATGCTTGATTGCCCCATCATCATCCCCAACATTAGACTGGAATTTTTTTTTTAAGTAATCAATAGAAACCGAGGCGATGTCCTTATCATTATCAACCCAATTCCCCTTCTCATCCATAATTTTCTCGATATTATTTCTTTTTTTCCTATGAGACGCTTTCATATGGAACCACTTTGTATTTCTATCCCCTCCATTTAAACCAATCTTCCCTCGATCTTTGTTTCCATAAAATTTCTTCCTCCTCGAGCATATTTTCAATACAACTCTCTGTTTTAATAATCAGATCAGATATGGAATTGTTGCTCTCGCTAATCAACTTTTCAAGTTTATTTTCTTTTTCCACAATAGCCCCTCTAATTGATCCCCTCAATCCGTTTTTGTTCCATCTATTCAAATTTGAAAGACGATTTTTAATACTACCTAGACAATTCTCAGCAGTGATTTTTCTAACTCTATTCTTTTCAACTATCTCCAGTAATCTATCAGCAATGCTACACACGCTCCTACTTCCTTAATTCATGGAAAAAAAATAACAACTAAATCCCCATTTGACCTATCATTTTGTAAATTTAAAACAAATAAATGTATAGAATATATTATCTAGCTCGAAAAATGCTGGAAATTCAAAAATTAAAAAACAAAGAATGGAAATAAAGCAACACACCCCATGTTCCTCCATTCAAGATAAAAAAAAAAAAAAAACTAAATCCCTTGGATCTATCATTTAGTAAATTTAAAACAAATAAATCTATACAATTTGGCCCGAAGAGGTAAGAAATTCATAAAAAAAAAAAAAAAAAAAAAAGAAGAAAACAAAAGAACTACCACAATACACCCCCCTTTCCTCAATTCAAGGAAAAAACATCAACTAACTGTCTTTGACTATCATTCAGTAAATTTAAAACAAAAAATCTAAAATGTCAGTGAGTTGGACTACATCAAGCTTAAAGTGCTTTTAACTGGAATGCTTTAAATCTAAGACTTCAGGCTTCTTTTATAGTGATTGGAGTACACCACTCCCTTTTAGGTTTCCGATTCCTTGGACCTTTTCGAATCCTTTTAGATTTCCGATTTCTAGGACCTTTCCGAATCCTTTTAGTTTTTCGATGTGAGAATATTTTGCCAAAACTCAACAGAAACATCTATCATGACGGACTTAAGTGGACTCGAGTGGACTCTGATGACTAAAGAATTTAGTCATAGGTGGTCGAAAGAAGGGAGTCTTGTGACTAAAACTCATTGAATCTACGGCTATCATAGTTACATTCAACCAGATTTGGATAAGATGAATGTGTATTTGAATTACAAGAAAATATGTATTAGTGTTGACCCGTGGTCCACATTGTCTCAATTGATGTCATCTATATTGTTAATATTTGATTCAACGAAATGTCAACAGTTTCAAACATATCCCTCTACAAAGATGGGGCTGAAAAAGACAAACGCATAACACTGACTTTAGACAGGGATGTCCCGTGGATGTGTAATGGGTTTGTAAATGAGATATACATCAACTGGTTCATTTTGGCTAAAATCACAATATTTTGTATTGGTATGGACATTGAAAACACATGTGGGTGACCGAGTGTTTTAATTGTACGTTTAATTATACCAAGAAAAGATGATTTGAAAGAACTCTTTTACAAGCTAGAATCAAGTTGGAGCTTCTAGTTTAAAACTGTTAAGTCTATCTTGAAACAGTTTATTGCGATATGCATTCACGAGACTTACAACGGGTACATTCGCGCATATGTATTCAGGGGGTAATTCATGGGTAGTTAGGAAATTTATCGACTTGCACACATGCCCAGTTTATGTTGTTTGAGACTTGACATGCATATCACTCCCATAATAGTACGCGCTTATGCTGAATTTGTAGTTCGCTCCAACAATAAGTCATCTTGCACCCTTGTTGATGTTATTAACCATGACAAAGATTAGCCATGGTCTCAACATAAGTTACTACAAAAGTATGAAAGGCAAAGAGAAGGCACTTGAACTTACGAGGGGTAGACCGAGGATTCATATGCATTCCTTTTTAAGTTTGCACTTAAGTTAATTAAAACAAATCCATGTATCATATCATTTGGGTTTTCAAATCATATATCGTAAACATGTACTCTACAATACTCAATAGTATTAAGGTCACTTATTCTATTATATACAATGCAGTAACCATTCATGTTATTTTTTCCAATAGTGCAAGGTAGCTACACAACACATGAGGTTGATGTTGACGATATATTTAGATAATTTTATGAGTATAACAACTTCCATAAATGAATATGTAAGAGTACGTCAGGGTGTGTGGCTCACATAGATATCACCTCAAATTTACAAATTTTCAAATGGTAAAGTTCAACGTCTTTTTCTTTTTAAAATCGTTTAATTAAATATTCATTTATATTGGTCAACATATCTAACAATTTGCTGAAATGTTTATTACAAAAATTTATTTATTTTTATTTCACAAAGAAAACTAAATAGATTGGGAATGATATTTTTGTCATAGAATATTTCTAGTAATTAAATTTAATTTGAAATTAGATTTTAGACATAAATTTAAAGTTCTAAAACAACTAAACATTTTCTAAATTATTTTTTCAAATTTAAACATTCTCCTGATTGTCCTTTTTTTGAAAGACTTTTTTTTGAAGGAAAAGCAATAATGAGAAAATAGAAAACGACGTTTACAACACCCATGCAGGGGAGAGTAACACGTGACAAATCATGAAGATAAATATTTCGAACCTCTTCCATCCATTGTTGACTTAAATTTCCAGTGCTGCTAAATGAGCCAAGCTTTATGCAAGAGTGTTTGAGTTTCTTCCTCTCCACGAAAACACCACAGAGCACGAGTGTTTTTTTTTTTTTAAGATTTTAGCGACACATATTTGGGTATATAAGAAAAAGTACTATGAATATAGATATCCACTACTCACCCCACTCGTCCAAATATTTTTCCTCAATTTTCTCTACATGATGTATCTCACTCAAAATTTTATTTATACACTTATGAAAACTATAAATAAGTATTGTTTTCTACACTTCTAAAATCAATAAGAAATTCTCTACCTTCTCTTCTTAATTTGTATTTCACTTTGTTCATGTTGTTAGTTTTATAACATCTTTATCATTGATCAATTTTCTTTACTTTGGATTATCACATTTTTATTTGAAGTTTGGGTTAGTGCTAGTATTTGGGGTTGTCATCATTTCTAGTTTTTCCTCAATTGGGTGGTTATGCTATAATTTTGTGTGTTTTGTAACAAAGGTTACTTTGTATACTTTTTTTTAAGTAAATAAATGGCTTTATGATTGGTAAAAAAATATTTTACTATTTCAAAAGTTTATTTTAAAATTCACTCTTTCAATTATTATAGTCAAGAAAAAGAAAAGTCCAAATGCATAGATAGAAGAGAAAATATTTTAGAAAATTAGACAAAGGATTCACCCAAGAGAAGGAAATTATTAACCAAACAAATTTTAAAAAATTGTGGTAGGCAAGATGAAATTGAAAAATAAGTAATTTAAGTAGATGTAGCTTTAGTGCATGCTTCTTATAAAATTAGAATTATATGTTAGGGGAAATTTTATTGAAAGAATGGTAATTAAAAGCATGCAAACAAAAGCAAAAGAAAGGAAAGAAAAGGCAAGATGTTGTACAATTATGTTTTGTTTTTTAGATCAACGAGGAAAATGTAACATCTCTTTTGAAAATTCCGAGGATTATTTGCTCACCTATGACTTCTGTTTTGTCAATTCCTCCTACAATATACAGCCATTTTAACTTTCTAAACCAATTTTATTATTTCAAAAAATGATTTTAAAACTTGAAAATTAACTTTTAATTATAATATCATATATTTAAACGCGAGTTGCAATTTCTACTTCCCTAAAACTAAATTTGCGACCAATAAATTATACAGGTTTGATTTCAACAAATTAATTAAACTCATTTATAAAATAACATACTAGGTTAAGGATTCTACTATTATCTCACGTCGTAAAAGTCCAAATATAATTAAGAGCTCGTCGTTTAAAATTTTAGAAAATAAACTTGTAACCACCTAGTTTTTAAATTATTAAAACTTATTTATAGTACCTCAAAAAAAAAAAAAATCAAACAAATAGTCTTAGAAGTATTTGACCATCCACATTTACTTTTTATAACCATTTTTCATTCTTTCCATATACAATATTAATATAGAAAATTGTATTAGATGACTATTCTCACAAAATAATTATAAATATAGATAAATTCTAAAATATTTCATTAATATTTTTAATACACTAATATTATAAAAGAAATATATATGTAACAATACTTATAAATACTAACATTTACATTTGCTTGTTTTTTTTTACTACACTTTTTTTTTTGAAAGTGATTACATCTGTAATTATTTTTAGAATTGACTAGTAATTTTTCCTAAAATATAGGTAATAATTATCTTCTAAATCTTTTTTTATGCATATCAAATACATGGATAAGTATTTTTCATATTAGTCACATTTTTCTTCCTAGTTTTATTCTCTCCAAAATTTTCTCAAGTCTCCATGTTTAAAGACCATTTTTTTTTTTTTTTGATAAATCCATGTTTAAAGACCTTGTTTAGAGTGTATTTGGAGAAGGAGCTGGAAAAAAAATAGAATAAAAAAGAAAATGACTATAAAAAGAATGATAATTTGTGTTTTGAACAAAAAAAAATTATGAGAAAAAATTATTTGTATTTAAGCTAAGATAATGGTTATTAGAAAAATAAAATAATGAGAAGAATAAAAATATTTTTATTTTAGAATAAAGATAGATAAGACTAGACCAAAAAAGAGAAGAATTTTGAAGAAATGTAATTATAAGAAGAATGAACTTAGGTGGATCAATACTCCATTATATCGATCAGTGGCGCAGTGGTTTCATTGTTTGGTGTTATCCAGTCAATACATCGGTATTTGCTCCTAATTTATTTGAGAGTAGTAGACACCCTCTACGTAGGGTTTGTTATCCCCTCTCTGAATTTGTACTAAAAAAAAAAAAATTCCTTATTCTTTGCTCAATAAAACGCAGCATCCAGCGGTCAAACTCATCGGGTCTGTCTATAATATAAGCAAATCTTGAAGATCCTCTTTTTAAAAATAGATGTTTCATGGGGCTTCTTAAAAACACAAAAAAAACAAGAAACAAGGACAGATTCTCTCTTTGTATGTGGGTAGATCTTGTTTTGATGGGATCAAAAAAAAAAAGAAAATGAAGAGAAAATCTGGGTTTGATTATAGAAAATCTGGGTTGCTGTCTGAAAAGACTGAAATTACTTTTTACACTAATTTCAAACCTCTTACTCCATGTACCTCTGCCTCTCACAGACACATGTCCTTGTTTGTTTCTTTGTTTGTCTAACACACAAACAATAATGTTGTCATTAAAATGTTTCATTTCCTTATAACCGGAACGAAAATGATTTTGTCTCATGAAAATTAAAATAAAATAAGAAAGAAAATATTTACACCGAAAATGATTATTTATGTCCCCTTCCAAAGAATGATAGTGAAAAATTGGTGTAAGAAATAGTTATTAAAATAATAAAAATTTGTCATTCAATGATAAAAAATAGTTTTGATGAAAATAAAAATATTATCTTAAAAAATATGATTATGAAATAAATGATTTAGAATTGGTCAAAAATTATTCATACTCTTATTATTATTATTATTTTTTTTTTTTTTGTGACTCAAAAATAGCATATGGTCAAATACAAATCTTTGATGTTTTGTGTTATAAGTTAAAAATAACTCAAAAGACTCGAAAGAGGTTGGGACTTGCACGTAGGACAAATAAGCCAACGCCAATCTCCTAGGGGTCGGCCAAAGAAGGCTTTGACCCCCATAGGTCGGTCCTTGAAGCCTCACCCTTCTCAGGTCTGGCAACGAGTAGATTAATCTGAGTGGATTGGCCGTGGAGGTTAGGACTCTCCGAAGAGTCGACCGAGTCCAAGTAACGTATGAAGACACTGCACCCCGTGGCGTCGCCCGTTACAACAAGTGGGTCGGCCCGATGGGGGTGGTCGGGGAGGCCAGGACTCTTAAAAACAGGACAAAAAGGGATAGGAGATTTTGGTCAACAGGGGTATTTTTGTAATTTCGCCACTAAAGGACAAAATTGGGAAGAAGACAAAATAGGCTAGATGACAAAAAGGGATTGGAAAACCCTAATCATTCGGTTATAAATACCCCATGATTGCTCAGTTTTCAGAGCCACAATCATTAGCCGTCAAAGCACGTTTCTCGAGGAACCACCATCGTTTACCCTGCAGCCGTCGCTGATGTTTGCGTGATGATTGCAGCCGCTGACCGCCGACTGACGCGCCAGCCGTGAGCCGCCACGCGTCACACTACCATTGGCCGCACCAGCGCCGCCTGCCTTAGCCAACCAACGTGCGCCGCGGTGTCGCCCAATCAGGAGTCGTCGTCATCTGCGCCAGTCAGCGCACGCCGTTCTGCCCCCCAGCCGCTGCACGCCACGTGTCGCACATTCAGTGGACGATGTCTTCTTCGCTGCTTCGCATTGGTCCACGTCAGCCCGAGCCTGACTCACGTGTGCCGAACCTGCTTGCTGCCAACCTGAACCTGACGCGTTTTTTGTACCTGTTTCCGAAGCAGCTCTCTGACGAGCCCCAGCTTGCCCGTGCACGCGCCCCATGTGCCGGCGACTTCCAGCCCACGCGCCGCCGCTGGCGCTGCCGTCTCCGGTGATCGGAAAAACCCAAACTTCGTCCATAAGGTAAATCACGTGTCCCGAGTCCATTTTTTTGGATTTTTAAGGCCTAATTCTCACCCGTTTGTCCTTCACAACTCCTTTTAGGTGGAGATTCTTTAGGGGATTCTTCCTTCGAGTTCCAATGGCCGTTCCGAGCGGTTTCCGACCAAGGTAAGGGACTGTTTCTTCAGTATAGGGTCGTTGTGGGTAATCTTGAGCACGTATTTAATTGGTTTGGCACTGAATGACGTATTTTACTATGAATGTGTATTTCTGAAGTTCAGGATGTTTTATATGTTGTGCTTAGTTCGTGCTAGCATGTTTTCCGAGTTTATTGTGATTGTTGTTTGCTTCATGTGTTCAACATAGTGTTTCTAAGACTGTTGTATTATGCCTAGGGTCGGTTTCCTGATATTTAGGTTGTCAAGTTAGTTAAGATTCGAGGTCCTGTTTTAGACGTTTGAGTTTTACTGTGTTAGTTACGTGTTGGATGTGCCAACGGGGGCTGAGCATGTCAACCAAGTAGTGTGTTCTGAGTCAGGAGTTCCAAAGGGATCGTTGAGTTTAATCGAGTTGAAGTTCCCAAAGGGGACAAGGTTTAGCGGTTTAGTTCAGGTGCAGGGCGTTGGGGAAGATATTCCTACTTCACGGTAGTGTCAGGGATCGGAGGGCCACCCGATTAGCGATACCTACCCAGAGTTTGCCTGACTTTTCCCAGGTGTCGTGCTAGGAGTGTGAGTCGGGAGATATCACATAGCGGAGGGTCCTAGATCTACCCTTCGTGCGAGTGTTCAAAATCTGGCGGCAACCAGGTTGTTTCGGCTCGCCGAGGTGCTCTCACACTAGTATAGGTTACCAAGTTTAAGGTAAAGCATTAAGATAAAAATTTGTGATAAAGAACGAGTTAGTGATAAAGCTATGAGTTTCGTGGTTGAGTTAAAGACTGAGATAAAACTATGGCTTAGGACATTTACGTAATCATGTTACTTAGTGTTTCTCTGATTATTTTTGTGTTCTTGAGATAGATCCCGTGTTGGGATCCCTTACTGAGTTTTCGCGAACTCACCCTTTCCATTGTGGATTCTTTCCAGGTATTTACAGGTGGACCGGGATGGCTGAGCTGAAGCTGAAGTGACCATGGACAAGCTGCGTTAGGTTTCTTAAGTTGTTTTAAAGCTTAATGTTGATTTATGATTTTAAAGCATGAAATGAGTTTGAGGCATGTGTAGCATAGGTTTTAATGATGTTTTATCGTTTTTTGGGTACCCCTAAACTCTGCTTATGATTTATTTAAGTAATTTCATTAAATACAAAAGATGTTTAACATGTCTCCATGAGTTTAAATAAATATTTATTCATGCATTAGAGGTTAAGGCCCCGGGTTTGACTCCGTGTTGGGTCGGGTCCTTACAGTGTTACAAGATCGGCTGCTATAAAAGTCAAGTCATTTCTCCCTTTCAGGGGATCCTAAGCTAAGTATTCTTAAGCCATTCCTAAAGTTGTAAATTATTCTCCTAAATTTCATTTCTGACTTAGGCATCGGCGGCCCTGTGGCTCAAACCACACTGGTGTGTCCTAATTTTTCTTTTTTGCAAACCCTTTCGTCCTCAGTTAAACAAATCATTACTGTGGATATCCGTTGACCATTTTTTGGCATCAACATTTTGTTCCTCATTTTCATACAATTCACATCTAAGCTTTGTAGTGAACACATGTTGGAAATCTGTCTAAACTTGTTTGATTCATGTGTAGATGATAAGTTGATATGTAATAAGAACATTATTCAATGTCCTAATGTATGATTTATGATTTAATATGTGATGTTTTGATTTCTTCTTCACTCTGTTGAATTCAAAAAATGCAATGTAAAAACATGTTTGGGGTGAGGAGAAGGGAAGTAAAGGAAAGATAAGAGATTTATTCCATCTTTTGGGTCGTAAAAGTTGTCATCTCATTAAAAACTATTTTTGCTGCCAATACCCAAATATGCCCCAAGAAAGATTGAATTCTTTTGATTTTGTTTTTTTCTTTGAGTTTCACAAATGATGGATGATTAGAGATTGAATTTAAACTTAAGATATTTATTTCATTAGTTTTGAAATGAGTCAAGAAATAATATAAAAAACTTTTAATTTTTCTACGAATATTTATTTTCAAAAATTAAAGTAATTATTATATCCTTGAATAAAAATAATGCATGAAACATGATACTTTATTATCTAGAAGATGAAAGTTCTTTTCACATGAAAACTTGGGATGTTTGCTTCATTAAAATAATTGTTTTAAAAATCATTCTAAATTAATTATTTATCTAATATAATTAATACTCCAAGGTCAACATACATTTTTTTACTTTCAAACAGAGAAATTGGAGACAAAACTAGCCCATTTCTTAAATGCGGGAAAGAAAATATTGGAGTTTACTAGTTTAAGCACTTCTCATCGATAAGGATGACAACTCTACCCAAATCTCCACATTTATATGATATTGTCTACTTTGGGCATACACCCGCATGGCTTTGCTTTTGGTTTCACCAAAAAGGTCTCATATTAATGGAGATCTTTGCCACCACTTATATACCCACGATCCTCCCCTCTTCTAACCAATGTGGGATACTTTGTTTGCATCCCAACAATCCTCCCCTCAAACAAAGTTCCACCTAGCCTCCCCTCGAATAGTCAATCCATCTAAGTAGACATCAAACCAACTTCTCTTCTCCGAAGATCACTACACCACTGGTCTTGATAAACCGGATTTTTCTGACTATTATATCCTACTAACTCCTCTCCTCCAGAGAGTACACCGCTAGTCAATTTGTCTAGCTCACATCCAGATCAAACTCATCTCCTCCCGAGAGTACACTGCCAACCTGGTAAAGCTACTACAAATTCTCGTCTCAGGGCTCCAAAGTCTTTGTCCTACACCCGGCGATATACCGACATGGTTATGTTTGGGGCACGGATTTGATATACCAATTGATAAGGATGACAACCCTACCCGAATCTCCACATTGATATGATATTGTTCACTTTGGGCATACACCTGCATGGCTTTGCTTTTGGTTTCACCCAAAATGCCTCATATCAATGGAGATGTTTGCCATCAATGATATACCCACGATCCTCCCCTCTTCTAACCAATGTGTGATACTTTGTTTGCATCCCAACACTCATCTTCAGATTAGTCATCGAGGATCATGTATCAAAATACTATTTTTATCCAAAACTTTTAAGGTTCATTTCATTTTTCTCCAAGGACTTTCAAATTAATGAACTTTCTGCCTTTGTGACTACTCCATAAATGGTGAATGATCAAATTGGCTTGTTGATTGATGGGCCACGATCCACATAACGAATGATGTATTAATTTTTGTTGAATTTTTAATCAAAATAAATAAATATGTTAATTACCTCTTGTATCGTGTGGAGCAAAATCCACACTAAAACTCGGGAAAAAGTCTTGAAACAATTAACATGGATAATCATGAAGATATATGACATTTTTTGAGGAGGGGTTTTCTTAATCCGGATTAAGTTAACCCCTCCTAATCCTTGTTTGGTCGTCAGATTTGCACATTCCCTAAAACGAATTAACTTAACTCGGATATGAACAGTGTGAGACTGTTCAAATCCGAGTGAATTTCTACTTTAATTATTGAGACTCTTCGTTTTTCGTCAAAAACAAAAAACGACTCTTCGTTTTTCGGTCGCCTTTCTCTCTCTCTCTCTCTCTCTCTCTATTTGGCTTAAGGTATTTCCTTTCCATTATCTTCCAATTCGTACTTCATATGCATTTTTCTTCTTCTTTGAGTGTGTTCTTTGTTCGATTCTGCATCCATTGATATGTAATCCGTCTATGATTTCATAGATTAGGGTTTCTTTGAGGTTTGAAATGAACCTCATTTGCTTACGTTCAAAACCCTAACTATGTTTCATTTTCGTTCTCCTTCACAGATCTTCTGTTCTCGCCGTCGGATTCACCGATCTTTCCAAATTGAAGACACGTTTTTCGTCAATTCAATGGAGAATCGACACTATTTTGGGTTGCATGTTCATATCCTTATACACGTCTTCAGTTTCTTGGCGAGATTATGACGAATTCGGCTTGGCGGGAGCTCCTTGCAAGGTATGTTTTTCTAATCCTCTCCAATCGATGACTAGTCACGTTCTTCCCTTTGAAACCCAATCAGTTTTCTTCTTTTTTTTAGAAAAAAAAATCTCTGTACTTCCTTTTGTTCTTCGTACATATCCTCAAATCTCTTTTTTTCTGTGTCTCTGTTTCGTTCTTCCCTCCATATTTAATGCCTTTGTTATGCTACTATTTTTTTTTCTACAACCACCATAATTTATTGCTTATTCGTTAAATGGATATGTCCTTCCTATATCAAATGAGTTGAAATCGCAAGATTTTGTATTTAACCTTCAACTGTAATCAATTTGCATTAAATTGATGGTAAGAGCTAATTTATTTCCCTATACCAAACATCTTCTCCTTTTCTCCTATATGTTTCTTTCGTTCGAACAATTTCTCACCCTCCATCTACTTGAACACTGTAAGTTCACATCCACTTGATGTAACAAACCAAGTAAGTGGGTTTATGTAGATTTTAGTTTATAAAAAAAAGGAAAGGAAAAATAGTTTAAAAAATATTTATTTTAAAACATTAATAACGAAAATCAAATAGCAGAATTATGACATTCATGACAAAAGTAAACGTCAATCATCATATAAAAGAAAATAGAACTCAACATATAATTACTCAAGTAAAATAGAATCCATAACGAGAACACTCAAATAAAAATAAAGAACCCAAACCAAAAGATGAAGAATTGGCTCAATACGAAACATGGTAAATTGGTAGACGTCGAAAGTGTCCTTCCTTGTGGTGGTCCTACGAACTCATCGTATTTCTGCAATAAACAAGAATTAGAATTAGAGTTTGCAAAAACTTAAAGAATTCAATTATAAAGAATATCAGGCAACATAACTGCATATTTTCATGTTAGCGAAAATAAAACCTATCAAAACAAGTTCAATTCATTTTAGTTAGTGCCTATCTTTGCTACCGGATAGCCTTAATGCATCAATCTTCTCCTACATAAAAAAGAAATTACTTTATGTTAGTGGCGTCCCTTAAAATTACTTTAATTTAATAATTAAGTTCATAACTTACATATCTCTCCCTCGCTTCGTCGTTAATCCATTTCACCATTTTCATCTTTGTAACGAAATGCCTTGAATGCATCGACGAGACCAATAGGATCATGTCCAGCAGCGACTCTCTAAATTCAAAAATGGTATTTATTATGAAGTTAATATTCAAGAAATCAATTATAAACACGTATATAGAAAGAAAGAAGAGGTTTGTAACTCTTCGATAATAGATACGAATGATATAGGCCCTACTTGGTTATTGTATGGCAGGACAACTCTTACTTTAACTCTCTATTTGTGTTTTGCTTCTCATTGCTTAGACTCGCACATGTTGCACAAGTACTGCCAATCTTGGATATCCCTCACAGTACAGTGAGGCCTATTCATTCGTTCTTTCCACTGGTTGTTTACTAAGACAAAAGGAAAAAAAGTTAACTTCATTTACTCAAAAGATTACATAATAAAATAGATATATTTAAGTATATAACGTACCAGTAATTTGTGTATAAGGTGTATCTATGATCCTTCAACCAGGATTGCATCAGTTTCTTGATTATATCACTTATGAGCTTATTATCTAAATCTAAGTCGAAGTGAGTCCGTCGAGGGGTGTGAACGCATGATATTAGTATCATTAATTGCATTGAATACTTAAATGTAAATGTAAGGATTAATTACCAGGAGTTTTTGTTTTACAAATTAAGGATTAATTACTATGAGGTTTTGTTTTACAAATTCCTTTTCTACCAGTGTGATTTGCGACCAATCTGCTGCCCGCACCGAAAAGGACTATCAAACCAGTACTCTAACCTGATTACTCAGTGCATTGCCGTTTTTCCAACTGTCTTCTTGTTCTCTTCACTAAATTGAACTTTTAGCCGCCCCTCCTTTGCGACCCTTTTGTTCAAGTTTTCACCCTTTGACGGTCCTCGGTATCGAGTAGTACTACTGCTACTACTACCTATATCCAAAAAATGGACTATGAGATGGGATCATTTTAACGTCGTATATAAAATTTATAAGAACTCAATCTTACCTCCAGCCTGAGTACCAGATTGAGTACCAACAGTACCAAGACAAAATCAAGATCTGTATTACCTTTGGTTTCATCAAAAAACGAGTTAGTAAGATATCTCGATGTATTATGCATAATGATAACCTGCAATTTTTAAAAGTAGTGTTTTCATAAGTCAAATTGAAATAATGTATAGAGAATGAAATAAACAATAAACTAACGCTTAATCTTCATTATTACTATTGACGCCATCATCCTGGTCTTCGTCATTGATAAATCTATTTTCATCTTCTTTATCATCATTCAAAGATTGCTCCATTATTGTTCGTCCAACATCGAACCTACATATCAAATTGTCTACTAAATACTCGTTCACTCTATTTTTGCCTTCAATTACTATGCATTTGGGTTGCTCAATTAGTCCTTCTCCAACTTCATTATTTTCAATCTCAGGGACATCCCACAAAATTTTATTGGAGACTAGCTACAAAACTTTCCAATCTTTTCCATGTTTTGGATCGTCTATATAGAAATTTTGTTTTACTTGGTTAGCTAGGATGAATGACTCATTTTTAAACCAGAATTGTGATGTATTGATCATTCTTATCCCAAAATGATTTTAATATCTTCCTTTCTTTTTGTCTGTGTTGAACTAGTCACAACTGAACATCATCAGTTTTCTCGTACTCACGAATAAAGCTACTAAAACTTCAGTAAGTACACCATAAAAGTTGTTTCAGCCATCAAAACTATCACCTTCACCTTCAACCATTATGCCACTATTTGTGTAACATGACCAACCTCATTCATTATTGTATTATAACGGACTCTATTCACTATACATGTTGTATACGAGTGGTAAAGTGAATTAGGTCCCACGGCCATTGCATATAAATAATTACACTTATTCCCATTCTTTCGCAATTCAAGAACTTCTTTTCTAAACCACTACGGGAACTCTTGTTCGTGTTTTTATATAGTTCATCGGATGTTCAAACAGTTGGTCGAATCAATTGTAGATGTTGGCACAAATAAGTACGTATTTTATAACAATGATTTAGAATATACCAATGCAGCCTTTTCTTATCGAATGGATCCAATGTCAGATTTACTGCCATGCATAATGGATAGACATTTTGTCTGTAGACCTCTTACTCACCAAATATTTCGATATTCGGAGTAGTATCTTCATTCCTATCCGTTCCATTTAGCCTAGTCTCCATCTCGTTAAAATAGGACGAACAATAGTTTAAAAACTCATACATCACATACTCTTCTGATATACAACTTTCTACCCTCACTTTGTTTCTCACATGAGCCTTAGGAGTACCTAAACTTCTTTCAAAAGAGTACATCCAACTATAGTTAACTAGCCCAACAACCTTACATTTATACGGAAGTAAACAACCAAGTGAACCAAGACGTCGAAAAATGATGTTGGGAAGATTTTTTCCAATTTGCAAAGAATTATTATTATGTCATTATGTAGTCGATCCAACTCACTTACACGTAAATGTCTACGAACATAAATCTGAGAAGTATCTACATAACTCAGTAATAGAGCATTTACATCCTTTGATAAATTTTTTCGAACACCAATAGGGATTAGTTGTTGTAGTTGATAGTTCGTGTGTTTTTCAAACCATTCAACTTTCCTTCCACTAGTAGAAACTAGAGTTTTAGTGCCGGTCATATGCCGACATCTTTCATATTTGGTGTCAGACAAACGATTGTCATCAATACATGTCACATTAAAGACATTTAGTGACGGGCACATTTGGTGAAGAGAAAAACGGACTCCGAAAAGCGTTGGTGTCATGCTAGATGACCGACACCAAAGACTCTTAGTGTCGGTCATGATCGACACCGAAGGCTTCTAATGTCGGTCAGAACCAACACCAAAAGTCTCTGGCTTCGTTCATTGGTGTTGGTTTGGAGCCTTTGGTGTCGGTTATGCGCCCGACATTAAAAATATCTTTTTAAATTTTTAAAAAAAATTTATGGGGTCACCAAGCATGTGGGTCACAGTCTCAAAACTTGTATAACAAAAAACATGTCTTGAAAATGTCAAACTACCAAAATTCATCTTTACAAACACTTTAAGAGAACGTTTTACCTAGTATTAATATAACTTCTAACTTTTGTTAAATTAAATGAAATTTCAGCAGCATAACGGCGTAACTTTAAGATTACTAAAAAATCTATTAATCATGTAAATTCCAGAAATGATAATATAGAGACTACTAATCCATAATATAAGAGACTTTGTCTCGCCATATATATTTGCATAATATATATATTTAGAGACTACTTTAGTAAACAATATACTATATATTATCTTGGGTATAAACAAAATACACGTGAATATATTTTCATAGTGTATATAAACAATATTAAAAATGTTATACATTAACTAATCTTTGTTCGGAATAAAAATCTAATATAAATGACAAAAATCGAAGAAATCTATGATTTATTTACGTACCTTCACTTGATGTCACGACACAACAGAGAGAAGATATGTTAATAAAATATATAATT
Source organism: Cyclanthera cordifolia (assembly GCA_037832605.1). NCBI lineage: Eukaryota > Viridiplantae > Streptophyta > Magnoliopsida > Cucurbitales > Cucurbitaceae > Cyclanthera > Cyclanthera cordifolia. The sequence goes on from JBBMEG010069320.1 coordinate 46,693, forward strand.
AGATAAATTATCTTCAGAATGATTAATATATAAGTGAACGAGTCATCATCACAATCACTAACCTATTTGATTATCCATATACCCTCACAATCATTTCTAATATATGTGAACGAGTCATCATCAATAATATTAGGCAATGTTTCGATCACCCCGTACCCAAAATCCTAGCCGATATCAACTTCATCATGAGCATGATCTTCAACCGTTCTTTGTGGTGGTATCAAAACCACCGATCAACGAGGATCAAGTGGATGTTTTATATAGAATACTTGCTTCGCTTGAGTGGCTAAAATGAAGGAGTCGGATTTATGTTAAATGCGATTAAAGTCTATAGTTGTAAATCAAACGTCGTCTACGTTAATTCTATAATTATTTTTCACCCAATCACATTTGAATAAAACGACTGTAAAATTATGTAAAATTAAGGGATAAACTCAACTAATTAATATATTATATATATTAAATAAATAAGAAGAAATTAATAAATAAGAAGAAATTAATTTATTTGATAAATTAATTATAAATAATTATTGGATAATTATTGAGAGAACTCAGCTAATAATATGTTGGACTTATTAAAGTTTAAATAATTATTGGATAATTATTTAAAGCTGAATTATAATAAATATGTTAGACATATTTGTTTAATAATTATTAAATGGAGAATATGAATTAAATATGTTGGACATATTAAATGAATTAATAATTATTAGATAATTATTATTTGTAGAAAAATTAATATATTGGATATATTAGTTGTAGATATTTATTTATTATAATATATGAGATATATTATAGAGTTGAGATTTATTGAATAAATATCAATTAAAATAAATAAAACTAATTTTAAATTTTAATGAATTTTTTTTATTTTTCCTAATATCTTTTATTATTAGATATTAAAGGATATTATATTTTCCTAATTTAAAGATTGACTTTTTCTACTATAAATAGGAGGCCTGAAACGTCTTCATTCTGATCTCAATTGAGAGTAACCTAATTCTCAAAAAGAGAAACCTCTTTGAAATTGAGTTCTCTTTTTCCTCATGAGAAAAATACTTCCAAGCTCTGTTCCCTAAAAAGTTTCTCACCAAGTACTCAATGAAGGAGACTAATGAAAAAAGTCAAGGAATTGATTGTGATCCTACTCAGCAAGTTCCAGGAATTGATCGTGATCTTCTCCAGCATAAAGACCCGCCAGAATTGATCAGAGGTGTCAATCAAGATGAATTTTTATTTACAACATGTCAATCACCTAGGGTAAATTGCTTGTAGATTAATTGGATTAATCTAAAGTTAATTAATTATATTAATCAATGTGAAATTTCTATTATTCACACGTTTTTGTCTCGTTTAAAATGCATGTACCTACCCCACAATTCCTAACACCAACACTATATCGAAGTGTTCTTGGCGTTCTCCAATACTTATCTCATGCAAGGCCTGATATCTTGTACATTGTTAACAAATTAAACCACTTCATTCTAAGTCCCGCTAATGTTCATTGGTCCGCTATCAAGAGGGCCCTTAGATATCTTAAGCATACATATTCTTATGGCCTTTTCATTCCAAAATCGATGAATTATGAGCTAGTTTGGTTAATTGATACCGAATGCACATGTTGAGTCAACGAAAAAATATCCAATGCTAACTCGTTCTCTTTTCTTGGCAATGTCGTTATATCATGGAGCTTTAAGAAACAATATGTTGTGACACGTTCTAGTACAAAGTCAATATAATGCTTTAGTTCATGCCACTTCTGAGATTTCATTGAGTTCAGTCTCTATTATGAGAATTGAAAATTCTTAGAAAAATCTTCTTTCTTTAGTTGCGCCGACATATGTATATACCTTGTGGTGTTCGAGCCAATTCTAATCTGAGGAAGTATTTAAGATCACTAAGATCTTTTAATTTGAACTTGTTGTTGATGATATCTTTGAGTGATTGAATGGCTTATGTGTTAACACCAGTTAGAATAATGTCGTCTACATAGACAAGTAAGGCTAGAAAGTCATTGTCGGAGCCTCTGACGAATAATGAGTAATCTGCCTTTGTTTGTGTACAGCCAAGACAAATGAGTGCATCAGAAAATTTGGAAAACCACTGCCTTGAGGCCTGATGAAGTCCATAAAGGGACTTGTGTAGTTGACACACGAGTTTCTTCCGTTGTGTGTGATGACTTGGAGGGGTGTATAGCCTAGTGGCAGATCCATGTATACCACTTCGTCAGGATCACCATATAGAAAGGCATTGTTGACATCCAACTGCACCAAACACCAATTATATGAGAGTGCTATGGTCAATAATACTTGTATTGTGACTAATTTTGCAACCGAGGAGTATGTTTTAAGAAAATCAAATCATTCTAGTTGTGTATACCCTTTGGCGACTAATTGGGCTTTAAACCGATCAATTGAACCATCTGTTTTATGTTTGATTTTGTAAACCCATTTACATCCAATGGAATGCTTGTGTGGAGGTAAAGGAACAACACTCTAAGTTTTATTTGTTTCTAAAGCTTGCAGCTTACTTTCCATAGCTTTGTGACAATGGCTATGTTTGACAGCTTGGTGATAGTGATTGGGTTCAAAAGGAGAAAAAACTGTTGTTGCAAATTTTCGGTAGGATGTGGAGAGGTTATCATAGGTTAAGTATTTTTGCAGAGGACACCGACTAGTGTAGGGAGAGGGGTTGTAAGGCGGATGTAAAAGGTTATAGTGGTAGTTTTGAAGATATGTTGGTTGTTTGGTTGGCCTGGTTGATCTTCGGATATGATGATTACTAGCCTGGATTGGTAATGTAGGCTGGTCTAAG